>JARYZH020000245.1:0-97500 GCA_030021035.2 Notholithocarpus densiflorus | reverse complement strand
GTATCTGAGGTGAAGCGTTGCCCGATTTCCGCCAAGAAAATAAGGAGAAATGCTATTGGATTTTCGCCGTGGAAATTTGGCAACGATTCCAAACACACTTGGAAAGCATCGATCGAGACCACACCCATTCCGAAGCCAAACCTCAAAGCCCAATACATTTAAAGCCCCGAAAGCTAATGCCAATAGCTTGTTTTCAACTGCCAATGTCCTTAAATTATGATTTTACCAAAACAAAGGACTGTCTACGGCTGTAGACATCACATTTTGTACCCTTTATGACTCGAGCCCCCGTTCCCCAATGATGCTCAAACTCTAAGGTCTAAGACCAGTTTAGAGCCCAATCAGATATCAACTTGACTTGAGGAGTGTTAAAATGGAAAATATAACATTTTAAATGAGCAAAAATCTAATTTTGGAAATAAAATGACCAAAATGGCCTTCGGCCCACATACGTGGGCAGCAACCTACATGTGGGCTAAAGCATGTGTACACAGCTAGGGTTTCAGAAGCATAAAAAAGGAAAGTTTTTAGCAATAATGGCTGAGGTTTGGAATGAATCCCACATCGTTTGGGAGCCGTTTCAAATAAGAGGCAAAAGATTCCTCCCCATACCTAAGTAAGAGGTAGAAGATTCCTCCCCATACATACCTACTCCTCAGTGAGTTTTCACCACCCCTAGTGGGTCCAACAATTAAGGCTAATTATGCAAATACCCTCTAGGAAGTGAACATGCAAGCACAGTAAAAGAAGGTGGAGATAGAGATAGAGAAGAGACTAAGGTCAACCCGAGGCAAGAGCCTCACTAGAAAAGGTAGAGAAAGAAGCGTAGAAGGCAAAAGGAGTGAGTCACCTGGAGAAGTTTGAGGCAAGAGCCCCTGATGGACACCACAGAGATCGTATCCTTTTGTTGTTTGTTGGGTTAGCTCATAAAAGCACCCTTATTTGTTTTTTTTTTTTTTCTTTTTAAGTGACTCTAGGATAGTGAGTCACTCGCCATTTGCTTGCAAGTGGCAAAACAGGTTCTAGGACAGTGAACCTATCGTTGCTCATTTACCGAGCAACAAAGGTGGGACTTCGGACATATGAATCGCACACAGCTCTCTAGAGTTGCACCCCACCCCATGTATGCGTGATGTGTGTCGTATGCGTGGGTTGGGCCTGAGTTGTACATCGAAACAAAATTTTTTGTTTCTTATTCCTTTGATTCTGTTGGCGAAGCTCACGAATCAAAAGAGGAGCATCTGTAGACACCGCATTTTGTACCCCTTACGACTCGGGCCCCCATTCCCTAATAATGCTCAAACTCTAAGGCCCAAGGCCAGTTTAGAGCCCAATCAGATATCAAATTGACTTGAGGAGTATTAAAATGAAAAATATTACCTTTTAAATGAGCAAAAATCTATTTTTGGAAATAAAATAACCAAAGTGGCCCTCGGCTCACGTACGTGGGTAGCAGCCTCAGAAGCATAAAAAATGCAAGTTTTCTACAATAAAGGCTGAGGTTTGGAATGAATCCCACATCATCTAGGAGGTGTTCCAAACCCCATTTTTTCACTATATAAAGCCTTACATGGTACATTTTCAAAACACACAGAAATCCCATGGGAAAAATACCAAATTCACTAGAAAATTGTGAATCAAAAGAGAGTTTTTCACAAAACACCCTCAAGTCAATTTTATTTAATTAGGACCCTTTCTGGCCCCAATCCTTTTAGTTTAACGTTGCTAATCACTTTCTTATTCATTTGTGAATAGACTTGATTGAGGGGAACGGTCAAAATCAAGTTTGAAAAGCTTTTGTGTGAGGTATCTAGTCTAAACTTTTCTTTTTTCCTTTCTTTTATTTTCTGCCTTTAAATCTTATTGTTTGCTTTGTTTGTTTGTTAGAATATGTTTTAATATGCTTTTCTAGATTAGGTTTAAGTTTTTTATGCTTAAAATGCATGTTAGGTTGTTAGAATTTCCATTTTAAAGTTCTGCTTTGTTTCTGTGTTATTAGGTTTTCTGGCCAAGGACTTGTGTATGCATAATCTTGCATGTGCACGCAGGCTTGATTATGCGTACGCATGCCTATTCTTGCGTGCGTGAGCCGCTGCCCAGAAACCCTAACTTTTATTTGTTTGTTTTACTTATGTTTTCACATGTTGTTCTATTTAGTTTCTTTTCTATGTTTTTTACGCTTCCAAAGTTTCTATTTTACATGTTTGCTTGTTTATTTGCTATCATATGTTTAGATAAGGGTTTTTTAGTTTTAATGCCATTCATTCATATGTCCATGCATTAATGCCGTAGGTGCTGAGTTGTTGTAAGGTAAGTAAAGGTAGGTCATGCATTGATATGAACATGCGTCTTTTGTGATGAACATGTTTGTATGATGTTTAATCTTGAATATGAATGTTTATATGATCTTATGATTGCCATGTTTGGGTTGTTGCCTTATTTTAAGATGTATGATAGGGTTTCTCATATGCGTTTGGGTTTGGCTCTCTTTTGTTTAAAAGTAGATATGTATGTGTTTAGGGATGAATGATGCCATGTTGTATGCTTAGATGCATGCTAATGTGTGTGTGAATATAGATACAAGTGTTGAAAATGTTTTTAATGAGGTTAAGACGTAAGACGCAATGATGGAGGCCAATCTTAGGGTTGGGCGATATTGGGTGCCTAACACTTTCCTAAGAACGTACCTAAACTCCGAACCCATATCTCTAGTAGTAAGATCAAAAGGTCCTTCCTCGAGGGGATGCTATATATATGGTTCCTAAACCATTGCAAAAACTAGGTGGCGACTCCAAAACCCCTTGTGTCCACAATGGACAGGCGCTATAGTGGTGCCTAACACCTTCCCCACACATAACCAGACTTCCGAACTCAAGAATCAAGATTTTCTTTATCCATCTGTATTAGATTAAGAAAATTGACATTTTTCTTAACCTAGGAATGGTAATAAAATCAAATAAAGTTAGGAGACCAATCACACCTTAGAAAAAACCCAATGATTGGTGGCGACTTCACTTACCCTTGGTAATTTCCTTAAAATCAACTCATATTCCAGTTACACACCCGAGGTACGTCACACCTCCATAAAAACTCTCGCACTGAGAGATGAAGGCATGCGAGCGTTGCTGCAATGGATGGTCAAGCAGCCATGAGGCGTCGACAGTGTCGACGCTTGGCCTCGACCGGCTAAGCGGAAAGACCGTCGCCGCCGTGCCTTCATTCGACCACCCGCCGTGGCAACAGCTCCTCTAAAATGGTAAGTGGTGCGTGTGTTGTTTGCGCAGAGCTTCAGGTGCTCTCTCTCTCTCTCTCTCTCTCTCTCTCTATGGAGGAAGATAGGTCTACCTTTGGCATTATGACAGGAACTTGGGCCAAATTTTAGGTGATTACCAAAGGTGAATGGAGTCGCCACCAATCATTGGGTTTTTCTAAGGTGTGATTGGTCACCTGTTTCTAGTTGATTTTATTACTGATCCTAAGTTAAGAAAAAGGGAATTTTTCCTAATCTAATGTGGATGGCAAGAAAATCTTGATTCTTAGGTTCGAAAGTTTGGTTACGTGTGGGGAAGGCGTTAGGCACCTCACAATGCCTGTCCAAGGATAGTCCTTTGTTTTGATAAAACCTTAATTTTCAAAAATTGGCAGTAAAAACATGACTTTAGCAGCCGCTTGGCTCAAATCGACATGCTTGCGCCAGCGCCCATTTTTCTTGCGCTTGGGAAATCGTGCCCTAGCTCCATGCGTCCTCGCTCCATATGTGTACATGCAAAGGCAAAGACAAGAAACCAACAGACAAGTAATGGAAAGAAAATGTGCAAAGAGTATATGAAAAGGCATAAAACGGATAAGCATGATAGGCATGGCAAGTAAAGGAGCAATTAAACAAGGAAACAAGCAAAAGGGTAAACAAGCGAGAAAGTGAACAAAAGGAGGTGTCCGTGAGGGACAAATGTAGGTTTGGATTAAATGCCCATAACTTCATTGTGTTGTAGTATGGATGACACACTAGCAAGCAAGACTCATGCATGAACATGTAAGCAAGCATGTGAAGATGCAAAGAAAGCCAACGGGTGGCACAAACAAGCATGGTAAGCGTAGCATCACACGGAGCAGAAAAAGGGGAGAGTTATGCACGAAGCAACCGGCATCAAGGTGATGCCTCCCAAATGGTTACATCCAAACAAGGCCTCACAGGCATCGGATGTAACCACACAAACACAAACCCGCTAAGGGTGTGGCAAAACCTAGAACTAGAGAGGCTAACACAAGCATAAAGCATAGAAGCAAGCAAGTATAGACATGCAAATAGGATGATCCAAACCCTTTTATGTGGGCCTTGGTATATGGACGATGACAAAACCCACAAGGTTTATATAGGGTCCGAACCAATAGGCCAAAACACAAGAAAGAAAGATAAAGTGACAAAAGGGCTACAATAGCACATGACATGACAAACATAGACTAGGTCTAGGCACGCGAACATGGCATAAAGCGCACAAGCACATGGAAAATAACATGAAACATGTAGAGAGCATAAATCTAAACACACAAGCATGTGGAAGCATAGATATAGGCATAGGCATAGAGACATGCATGTAAACATATAGGAACTTAGCACATAAACATAGAAGAACATAAATCCAAGCATATAAGCATGTGAAGACAAGGATCTAACCATATAGCATGGAAATAAACACATAGACATATAGATCCAAGCAAGGCATAGCTAACAACATCATACAAGCATGTGAGCATGTAACCCTAACATCAACCTAGAACAAAAAGATGCACAAAACATAGGAATACATGTCATAAATCCCTAAGCATGTAGATCTAAACATACAAGCATGTAATGATGTAGATCTAAGCATAAAACATGGCAAAAAGCACATAAACACATAGATCTAATCAAGGAACACACATAAAGCAAGAAGCATGCTAAAGAAAGCGATAAATCATGTTATTCTACCAAAAAGAAAGGGATAAATGCTAGAAAAAGATTTAGAAGGTTAGGGGTGTGGATGATAGCTAAAAAGCTACATCCACACCCCTAAACCCCAAATCCAAAGTGTAGAACCAAGGAAAGGAAGATTGGGTACAAAAGAAATACCTTGTGTTCTTGGTGAAGAGAAAAGAATCAATAAGCTTTGATGCGTTTTTTTGGGGTGTTTTTTTGTGAGTTTTTTGGTGTTTGGAAGAGAGAGAAAAAAGCGTAGAGATGTTGGGCCGAGAGCAAAACTTAGTAAAATTCCTTTTTTTTTTTTTTTGTCTGAAAGGTGCCTGGGGCTATTTATAGCCCCAGGCGCGTTTTTCGAGGTGGTAGCCCTTGGAGGGCTGCCAGCCTCAAAAGGCCCTGATCTTGTTGATCTTGACTCCCTTGGAAAGATCTTGGCTTCCTGTTTCTGAAAAGGTATGGAACTTGAAAATCCAACGGTCGGATAAAACGTTATGGCTCTTGGAAGTTTGTGGTGCATCGATTGGTGCATAATCCCGGTTTTCGTGATATCTTGGCCATTCTAACTCTGATTTTGACCCATGAACAGTCATTGGAATGAGAATTTGATAATCTTCGCAATGGCGTTGGTTTCAACCCGTTCTGGCAACTAGATCAAAATTAGGGTTCTTGGGCCCACCCAAGATCGACTTCGGGTCAAACTTGGTCAAAGTTGTTAAAAATCTCCAAGAAGCTTGAGTTTGATGAAAAACTATGAAAAATGTTGTTTTGTGAGAGTTTGGATCTCATTTGGCCCTCGGTAAAACCTAAGGCTAACTAGGGGCATTTTGGTCATTTCAGTTAAAAAAGGACTTCGGGTGCTCCAGCGCCCGAACGGGTCGCGCCATGTAATTCTGGATGCTCTCGCAGACCCTTGGAGAGAAAATAATATTTTTGGATTTTTTGGGGTGCGACACGCAAATCGAGGGCAGACAAAATACGATATCAACGGCTGCCCCTTCTTTATTTGATATCTCGAGTGCAATGAGAGGTATCGGATAAAGAATGTGATTGCGAATTTTGTTGCCCCCTAAATTTGCGTGTGGAGACTATTCATGGATCGAGACCGGACTTTACCTGCTTAGCTCGATCTGCTGCAGCTGCTATTGAAGTATTTTCTGGACACGTCCCTAAGCTTTGGGAGAGGAGAAAATAGAGGTCTTTTTTCTTTTTTTTTTAGGGTTTTACCGGGTCAATGTTGACGCTGCCCGGCAGCCCTTATAGGGCCATTGGGCCTACACGGCGACCCTAGAAGGGCCGCTGGGCAGTCCAAGGCCTATAAAAGGCCCTTTGGCCCCTCTTTTGGCTCATCTCCTCTCTTTCTCTCCACTCCTCACTTCTTACAAAACCTCTAAAGTGACTTGGAGCTCAGCAGGTTTGTCCTTGTAGCCTCAGTCCGCCATTTCAGTTTGCTGCTTCAGCCTTTTTTGCATTTGAGGTCAATGTCTGTTTTTCTTTCTTCTCTTATTTTTTCTGCAAAATGTTAGTAGCAATACCTAGAGATGCATGCTAGTGTTTATTTTATTATTTTTTTGGAAATTTCACAAGTATATATTTTTGCCATGATTTATGCCATGCTATCTTAGGAAAATATGCGTGCATTTTGTTTTTGATATATGAGTGCGTGAATATGCAGGAATTTAAATGTTGAAAGTAAAATGCGGGATATGGGTAAGGGGACTTACCTGGTAGTCGGGAATAACGAAAACGTGACTTGGAAATTCATGAATGAACTTGAGTCCGGGGACGCGTGTCACAGGGTCACCCACCGTAGATTAGGAGTTTGGAAAATTTCTTGAATGAATGTGAGCCCGAGGACGCTTGTCGTCGGTTCACCCACTGTAGGATACGAGCCTAAAGACACTTGTCGTTAGTTCACCAGCTATGAAATGTAAGTCTAGAGACGCTTGCCGCTGGTTCACCCACTGTAGGACACGAGCCTAGAGACGCTTGCTGCTAGTTCACCCGCTATGAAATGTGAGTCTAGAGACACTTGTCGTCGGTTCACCCACTGTAGCATACGAGCCTAGAGACGATTGCCTCTAGTTCACCTGTTATGAAATGTGAGTCCAGAGACGCTTGCCGCTGGTTCACCCACTATAGGATACGAGCCTAGAGATGTTTGCCGCTAGTTCACCCACTATGAAATGTGAGTCAAGAAACGCTTGCTGCTGGTTCACCCACTATAGGATACGAGCCTAGAGACGCTTGCCTCTAGTTCACCCGCTATGAAATGTGAGTCTAGAGACGCTTGCCACTGGTTCACCCACTGTAGGATACGAGCCTAGAGACGCTTGCTGCTAGTTCACCCGCTATGAAATGTGAGTCCAGAGATGCTTGCCGCTGGTTCACCCACTGTAGGATACGAGCCTAGAGACGTTTGCCGCTAGTTCACCCGCTATGAAATGTGTGCAATAATCTGCTTTTTTGTGAGATCATATGCTTGACATAGACCTACATAACATGTTTAGGAAAATAGTTAGTTCATCTGCATTGCCTTTTAACTCATGGGCTTACCATATATGTCTGAATTGCTTGTCGTCTTGTAAATTATGTCTCGGAGAGCTGGCTCTATGGGAGACCAGGGGAAGGCCCCCATTTATGCCACGTCCCAAGGGGACGATTCTTCTGATGATGAGACTGTTTCGGCTGGCAAGCGGGTAGCTCGAGTTCTGCAGAGCCGTTTCGATTGTGGGGAGGAGGATACTAAACCTATCGGCGGTATATCTATAGAGACACAGTCCAGGAGGCGGCGCTCAGTTGAGACAGCCAGCGTCTCTTCTGAGTCCCGAACCGTTTCTAGCGGGGCTTCTTCACGGCGCAGGCCGACTAAAGGGAGGGGGCCTCCGGAGGAGTGATGCGAGCTGAGGACATCTTTATAAACATAGATGATTACTTTCCTAGGCCCGAGGTCCTGTCGGAGTTTGGCGCTCGGAGGCTCAGTCTGAGGCCGAGATTCCCACCACATCAGGCCGAGTCCGATGCTCGCACCAGAGTCATAGACAGAGGCATCCAGGACACTCACCTTCAGTAGGGGGCTGAAGGATCATCCTTCTGAACCGGCGTGGAAGCGAGAGGTATGTTGCATTTCCTTCTTGGTCATTTAGATTTCGATTATATGCATGTGCTAATGAGAAGCTTTTGATTTCAAATGCAGGGGGGTGACAAGCTTCGTTGTCAAGGTGCTTGGTCCACTTTTCTTCGGCTGTTGTTCGCTCCTAGGACCCATCCGCGGTACGCCGAGTTTCTGAAAGAGCAGGGGTTTGAGGACTTCCTGCAGATTCCCTCGTTTACTATGAGGCATGGGATCGGGGAGGCTTTGGTGCAGCAGTTTCATGCCGAGATGGGCACTTTTCACTTTAGTTGTGGGGAGTATGCAGTCCTCCATCTTGATTGGACGGCCATTTTGGGTATCAGGTTTGGTGGCCACCCAATCTCGACCAAGGAGATGACCTTCGAAATGGCTAGCGAGCTCTTGGACATCCCTCTTCCATTGACTGCGAAGACGAGGGGATATTTTGGGCCCACTGCGTTGCCACAGATCCGTACTGAGTGGCTACAACATAGTATTCCTTAGGACGTGGCCTTCACTGATGCTTATCTTCGTCAGTTCTTCTTGTGGTTCCTTGGTAGTTGCTTCTTAGGCAAAAACTGGTCAGTGTTGACTTGCTAGCTGCTGTGGACCATGGGAGTAGTCTTCGGCATTAGGGCGTACAACTGGGGGTCAGTGACCTATGGCTTCTTCATTTCTTTCTTGAGGTGAGCCTCCAAGTGAGACATCAGGAGTTTGGAGGGAAGTTGGCGGATATTGACATGGTGGGCGTATGAGTACATCCTAGCCTCGCAGCCACATTATACAGGCTTGTCCTTGACAGCATACCCTCGAGCATATGCATGGGCTCACTGTAGGATCACGAGGGTCGTTGTAGTGCAGCCAGTCACTAATTTTGCAGCTCTGGATTGCGTCACCTGAGATGAGATCATAGTCCGCCCTTATGACGGGGCACTTTTGGGGAGGCCAGAGCTCATTATTACTATGGGCCAATTGAGGATCCGACGTTGGTTTTGGGCCCTGACAAGCTGGGAGTTCTTTCTGGCAGAGCGGACCTTCTATCAGGTTATGCCAGTCTATGGAATGCCCAGGGATCCGCCTCCTCACTGTTTGTCATTCGAGGTCATGGTCCTAGATGACCCGGATTATGCGACAGGCGCTTTTGATGCTTATGTGGACACAAGTAGAGACTATTCCACTTGGTTTACAGAGTCTTCTATGGGGCCCATCATTGGAGATGTCCTTGTGAGTGGAGGTAGAGTGCTAGGAGGTATTATCCGCGCTCAGTGTCCACCGAGGCTGAGTGGAGAGCGCGTGCCAAGACCGCAGAGGACAGAGTGACAGAGCTTGAGGCCCTATTTGCCACTAGAGAGGTGCACATGCAGGAGGAGACTGCTTGGGCGTTAGCTCGAGAAAGGGAGATCTGGCAGAGAGATAGAGAGATGCGTGCCGCTGCAATGGACAGAGAATGGAGTCAGTTTCAAATTGAGCTAGCCCTGCATCAGGGTGCTTTTGGTAAGAGAGTTACGAACGGCTCGTCTTCCCGTTCTGGCTACTCTTGAGATTCCAGGCCAAGGGCCCATCACTCCTTCATTTGAGCCTAGGTACATGCCAGTTCCTCCAAGCTCGCTAGGTGGTTGAGGTTCTTTTGCTCAAGCTCCAAGGCCTTCCCAGGGTCCAGGGTATGCTCTCGGCACTTCAGACGATGCGGGTCCTTCCACCGGCCCTTTTGCAAGTGACGATGGTGGTGATGATACTGATACAGACCAGTTTATTGGCAACGAGGATTCTCCATAGGATTAGCCATCTAATGTAGCATGATGTAGCCCCTGCATGGGCACGTATTTTTCTATGTACTCTGTAGACATTGCCCCACGATGGGCCAGTTATGTATTTATATTATGTATCTCCTCTTGGTAGGCCTGGACATGTATGTATTGTATTGGCCCATAGTGGGCTTTGATGTATGATATTATCTCTTTGTAGCATGATGTGTGTATGGAACAACGCCTCTTGCTAGGACTTATATGTATAATTCCAGGGATGCGCTTTTAGAAGGGCGGCTAATGTATGTGTAAAACAATGCCTCTAATTAGGACTTATATGTATGAATCCAGGGACGAGCCTTTAGAAGAGCGGTTGATGTATGTGTAAAACAATGCCTCCAATTAGGACTTATATATATGAATCCAGGGACGTGCCTGTAGAAGGGCGGCTGATGTATGTGTAAAACAATGCCTCTGACTAAGACTTATATGTATGAGTCCAGGGACACATCTTTAGAAGGGCAGCTGATGTATGTGTAAAACAAAGCCTCTAATTAGGACTTATATGTATGAATCCGGGGACGCACCTTTAGAAGGGCAGCTGATGTATGTGTATGAAAGACAATGCCTCTGATTAATACTTATATGTATGAATCTAGGGACGCACCTTAAGAAGGGCAACTAATGTATGTGTAAAACAATGCCTCTGATTAGGACTTATATGTATGAGTCTAGGGATGCGCCTTTAGAAGGGTGGCTGATGTATGTGTAAAACAATGCCTCTAATTAGGACTTATATGTATAAATCTAGGGACGCGCCTTTAGAAAGGCGGCTGATGTATGTGTAAAAAAGACAATGCCTCTAATTAGGACTTACATGTATAGCTCTAGGTAAATCTTCCCTGGGAGGGCCGCCGATGTGTATGCACTATTGCATTTTTATCGGGGATGGTGGTTTTGAACCAGTTTATGTCGCACCCACTTGTTTTGCACCGCAGCTTCACGGGTTTGTTAGTGGCTTCTAAACAATGATTGTCCCATTAAGGGGAGAAAGAAAGGAGAGATCGCATGAAATAAACTGCCCGAGTTTAGGGTTTCATGCGATTCTCAACATGAAAGATACATCCTCAGCGGGACGGACCCATCCTCGTATATTGGACAAAGGGGGGAGAACCACGCAAAATAAATTGCCCCAGTTTAGGGTTTTGCGGGGTTCCAAGCCTGTAGACTGGCTGTAAGTGGCCTCGGCTTTGTAGGCTATGCCATAATGTTGATGACGAGTTCAGACACTCCAAACGAGATAACTTTAGACATGCCACGAGGCAGTATGCACTGATTGCTCTTGTTATTATCTGAGCGGGCTAGAAATCCAAGAACGGGATTGTTGAGGTGCCCTCATGATAAACGACTCCCTCCATCCTCCCAATAAGCCTACAAGGCTGCCGAATGGCCGGGATTGGGCTCTAGCATTTTTTTGTTGCAGATTTTGACTACCGGGGCTAAATCGACCCCTAAACCGGGCGAACTGGGCTTTGAAAATGAGGTTCAAGACATTTGAAGGTGGTGAATAAGATGCACAAATATAAACTACCCCAATGTACAATTTGTGCAGCCTCGGATGTGCGAGTGAGAGTTTTCGACAGTTCGGTTCACCGTTGGGCCGATCACGCATTACGGCAGGCACTAAAACAAGGGAATCTTCGCTCTAAAGTGATCAGAAACATGTCAAATAGGAGGGGGAGTGCCAGAATGCATGTGGGTTTGTGCCTGGGGGGATGAAAAGCCTGCACGTTTCTAGGGCCGTTGCCTCGGGGAACATGTATAAAAAGCTAGGTTCTACCCAGCCCTAGCTCATTCAGTTCTGCGATTTCTTTGGGTCTTCTCCTACCCTTTTCTTCACTCAAAACACCTAGAAAACACCATTCTTCATCATTTTTTGCATGGATCTTCATTAGATTGTCAGATTCAGTAAGACTTGCTCATGGATGTTCTTGGCGCTCATTCTTATGACACCTTGGTTGAGCTTGAGAGGGAGAACTACCATGAGAGGAAGCTTAAGAAGTGGTGGGGCACTTTTTCTTGTGGTGACTGGGCACTCATCCGACAACTTATTGGAGACGCTACTACTTTGCTTCACACCACACTAGATTGGCACTTGTTAGAGGTTATCATTTCTTGTTGGGACCTTGCTCTAAGATGCGTCACTATTGGAGACGTTGACTTAGTGCCTACTTTGGAGGAGTATGATCATTTCCTCTCTCATTCTACTCATCTGAGCACTGTTTTTGTTCTACTAATGAAGACGCACTACCGCAAGAGGCTTGCTGATCTAATGGGCTTCAAGTGGCCCGTTGTGGAGGCACTGACTTGGTATGGTAGCGGGGTAGGAGGGAGCATGTCCTTTGAGCTCCTATATGATCGGTTCTAGTTACCAGAATGTCCAACTGGCTACTGAGACGATTTTGTGGATTTAGAGAAGCGATGGGCATTCTATCGACGTCAGGCCTTCCTGGTGGCCTTCTTTGGTGCGGTGCTATTCCCTTCACCATCAGGAGCTATCAGTTTTGTTGTTCTTCCTCTAGTGAGTGCCTTACCTCATGGCAACTCTTCCATTCCTGCTTTACTTTTCGAGACCATTAGGTCATTGTCTTTGTGTCAAGAGATTGGTAGGGGTAGACTAGGCTGCTGCGTCCATATGTTACAGTTGTGGTTTTGTATTCATTTGAGTGTTATTGCTAGGGATCAGTCGATGGGCTTTGTGAGTAGAAATAGAGTCCGGGCTACTGTATCTCTCGATCTTTCTTTTTTCGAGGATACTGATGGTTGGCTGAGATACTTGTGTAGCCTGAGCCCCACTGACTAGACTTGGAGGGTCAAGTGGGGTATTACTAGATGGTAGGGATAGACCTATTGTGTCGGTTTGCTCGATATTCCCTTAATGGGCATCTAGGGGTGCACGAGGTATTTCCCAGGTATGGCCATACGACAGTTTGGGGGTATTCAGCATATCCCCCGACTCAGTGATCTTTCTGCTGTCACCTGTGAGTATGGGCTTGTGGACATCGATATAGCCGTGGTAGGGTGTGCCTTTGAGTTCTGGGAGGCGCGCAGATTGAGTATAGACTTCCCCCTCTGTTCTAGGGACGACCAGGAATGGTTCTCCGTTGAGTTTAGGGTATAGCGAGACACATGGGATCCCATCTTTGTGCTTGATTTATCATCGCCAGTTTCAACTGATTTGCCACTTTCGGTTGACATCTTAAGAGATTATACCCTGGAGTTCAAGATTAGAGCTGAGAGGGCCCTTGTAGACCTGAGGGAGTGCTTGAGGGAGGCTGTCAAGGACAAAGACTACTGTAGGGAGATAACTGATACACTCATGGAGGACAACGAGGAGATGAGCAGCGTGTAGGAAAGTGAGCTTGTTGCTCTCAGGGCAGAGCTCGATCGAAGGGGGCCAGCCCCTCTAAGCACGGAGGCAGAGTGTGTCCAGTTGAGATCCCGAGTTATGGGCTTGGAGGACGAGCTTGCGGCCCTTACTCGAAAATTTGCCACTCTGGATCACACTTGGGATGAGGAGAGAGCCGCATCAGAGGCTGGCAGGGCCGTGGCTAGTAGCCAGGCTGATGATTTAGCATTGGAGCTATTGGAGGCGAGATCCTATATTCACTCTACCCTGAGCACAGAGTACGAGAGAGAGAGCGATGAGCCTAGCGAGCTGCAGTAGGCTTTGCTAGAGATTGAGAGGCAAAACTCTACTTCTAATACCACGATGGAGAGGGAGTTGGTCCGTCTTCGGCACTCACATAACAGACTTAGAGAGTTAGCCAGAGACTTGGGCTTTGATGTAGCCGAATTGCTTCGCACTCATGCTCAGGATGACCCGATCCTCCTTACTAGTTTTGGGAGGTTGTGCTAGGCCGTGTCCGATCATCTGGGCCATGTTTGATTTGCTAGCACTCTTTTCTGTTTACTTTGTTTCTGCACATGAGCTATGTAGTTAGTGTTCCACCATGTATGGAAAGGTCCTTCGTAAATTGCTAGGAAATTGCGTAAGGCCTTCTGCTTTTTGTTTGAGTTCTTAAAGCATAGTCTAGTCTATTAGGCATGCTTAGAAACTGATAGATGGTGTAGAGAGATGTTTATGATGATGTTCAAAAGATATATTTATGAGATGAGATTTCATGTTTTGGTATCGGAATGCATGAAAGAAACAAAATGTCACAATACAGGCATGTTAGTGAATATGCAAGCAAATGCTTTAAAAACGCAAGATTATACAAATAAGTAATAAATGTAAAATCCATGCATATCAATATCTTATTTTTCCAAGGATACGTCCTGTTCTAGACAGATCTTTTCCTTTTCCCATTGAGGTACATTTCCCATCAGCATAAACCAGAACATTTTGAACAGGCCACCGAGCCGTGGTAGTATTGTAGACAGAGAGCAATCTCGGAGGTGTCTTTATATCCTGACTTAGATGCTGGATCCCTTTAATCTTCTGATCTTGAGCAAAAATTGAAGCAATCACAACTGACTGATTTTCCTTTTAAGATGTGACCGAACCAAGATGGCTGCCTACGTACCTCCGCGAGGAAGGATCTGGTCATCATGTAGTTCAACTGACTTTGATTGCCTTAACTTTTGCCTAGACCGCCCTTTCGGGTTTTCAATCTAGCAGGCTCTCTCACATTCTTTCTTTTGGCTCTCCTTTTGTGTAGACCGCCCTTTCGGGTTTTCGATCTACCTTTTGCATTTTCTCACGCACTCTTTCTTTTGGCTCTCCTTTTTGCGTAAACCGCCCTTTGGGGTTTTCAATCTACCTTTTTACATATTTTTTTGTTTTTTGTTCTTTTTTTTTTTTTTTTTCTTTTGACATAAAAACATTTTAAAAAAAATGAGGTGCACTATGAGGCTCCTTTATGCAAAGTACCGTATGATCGCGTCAGAATTGGTAGGCATATTGAAGTCACGCCCGTCCATGTCGGCTAGACTCAAGGCTCCTCCGGAAAAGGCCTTCTTTACCATATATGGGCCCTCGTAAGTCGATGCAAACTTTCCTTTGTGATCAGGCATGGCCTGGTTGCTCTTCTTCAAGACTAGATCACCTTCTTTAAAGATTCTAGGTCTAACTTTCTTGTTGAATGCTCGCTTGGCGTAGCGTTGGTACAACTGTCCATGGCACATTGCAGTCATGCACTTCTCATCTATCATGTTCAGTTGTTCATATCGAGAACGGGCTCATTCAGCTTCAAACAGCTTTGTTTGAGATAAAATTCTAAGAGACGGGATCTCTTCCTCTGCGGGGAGGACAGCCTCCATGCCATATACCAATGAATATAGGGTATCTCCCATGGAAGTACGAATAGAAGTGCGATATGTGCACAGAGAAAATGGCAAGTACTCATGCCAATCCTTGTATGTGTCTGTCATCTTCACCAAGATTTTCTTTTTGTTCTTGTTAGCAGCTTCCATTGCACCATTCATCTGAGGGCGATAGGGAACTGAATTTCTGTGCTTGATCTTGAACTGTTGGCAGAGTTGTTGGATCATTTTCCCGTTTAGGTTTGTCCCATTATCTGTAATGAGCTCCCCTGGCATGCCGTAGCGGCAAATGATGTTGTGTTTCAAGAACCGGGCTACCGCTGCTTAAGTGACGCTTTTGTACGAAGCGGCTTCCACTCACTTTGTGAAATAATCGATGGCCACTAAGATGTATTCGTGACCGTTTGAAGCTTTTGGAATCATGGGTCTGATGACATCCATACCCCAAGCTGAGAAGGGCCATGGTGCTGCTAAAGAGTGCAAAGGCTGAGGAGGAGCGTTCTTCTGGTCTTGATAGGCTTGGCAACGGTGACATGTCCTCACATGTTTGATGCAATCATTTTCCATGGTGAGCCAGTAATAACCGGCTCTCATAATCTTGCGGGCCAACAGGGGTTCACTGGCACGAGCTCCAAGTAAACCTTCATGCATCTCTTCCATCAGGTGATTAGCCTCAGAGGCCTCTACGCATCAGAGCAAGGTAGAGTCATGGTTCCTTTTGTACAAGACTTCTCCACTCAGGAAAAATTGGCAGGACATGTGCCGAATAAACTTCTTTTCACTGTCTGTTGCACCAGGCGGGTATTCACTATTTTTGATATAAGCCTTGATATCATGGTACCATGGCTTTCCGTCGGCTTCAACTTCGACACTCACGCATTCTTCGATGCTCATGCAATAGGCTGGGATGCCACGGACTTCTATGCGCAATTGCCGCATATCATCTCCTTCTGATAACTTAACCATGCTAGCTAGGGTAGCTGGGGCGTCTGCAAATTGGTTGTATGCTCGGGGCAGATAGGAAAATGTGATGTTTCGGAACTTCGAAATCAAGTGGCTAACGCATTTCTGATACATAATCAACTTAGTGTCTCAGGCTTGCCATTTCCCTTCAATTCGAGAGATGATCAATAAGGAATCTCCAAAGACGCTCAGGTCATAGGCTCCAAACTCTAGGGCCACTTGTAGGCCGACTATACACACTTCGTACTCTATGACGTTGTTGGTGTAATCGAAGTTTAGCTTGATTGACACAGGGATTTACTGGCCCTTGGGGGAAACTAAGACTGCTCCCACCCCATTTCCAGTAGAATTGGCGGCTCCATCAAAATAAAGCTTCTAACGCCACTGTTCTACACTGTCTGGTTCTGGCTCTAGTGCCATGACATCCTCATCAGGGAAGAGGGATTCTGAAAGTTCTATATTATTCAGCAGCTGATCCACTAGGTAATCGGCTATGGCCTGGCCCTTGATGGTACTTCTTGTCATAAACACAATGTCGAACTCGGAGAGCAACATTTACCAACAGGAGATCTTTCCTGTGAGAGCTGGCTTTTCAAAGATGTACTTAATGGGATCCGTGCGAGAAATGAGCTGTGTGGTGAAGTAGAGCATATATTGTCGCAACTTGCGTGATGTCCATGCTAGGGCGCAACATATCTTTTCAATGGCAATGTAGTTGATCTCGCAACTGGTGAACTTCTTGCTTAAGTAGTAAATCACCCTTTCTTTCTGGTTGGGCTCAGCCGTTTGGCCTAACATGCAACCTATGGAGGTTTCTTGTACCGCTAGGTAAAGGATCAAAGGATATCCTGGCGTCAGGGGAACCAAAACAGGAGGGTTCAATAAATACTACTTGATCTTGTCAAAGGCCGCTTGGCACTCATCTGTCCATTCTATCTTTGTGTCTTTCTTCAAGAGCTTAAACAACGGATCACATGTGGCAGTCAACTGCGTTATGAAGCGAGCTATGTAATTGACTTTGCCTAAGAAGCTGCGAATTTGTTTCTCGGTTTGCGGTGTCGGCATATCTCGGATGGCTTGGACTTTTGTTGGGTCCACTTCGATTCCCCTTTGGCTGACTATAAAGCCGAGCAATTTCCCTGAACTAGCTCCGAAGATGCACTTGTTAGGGTTTAGTCTCAACCTGTACTTGACGAGGCGTTTGAATAGCTTTCTCAAATCCACCAAATGATCCCTAGCTGTGCGGGATTTGTTAATCATGTCATCTACGTAGACTTCGATTTCTTTGTGCATCATATCATGGAACAAGGTTACCATGGCTTGCTAATAAGTAGCACCTGCGTTCTTCAAGCCAAATGGCATGACGTCATATACATAAGTTCCCCAATGAGTGGTAAATGCTGTCTTGGCTTTGTCTTCCTTGGCCATCTTGATCTAGTTATAGCCTGAGAAACCGTCCATGAAGGAGAAGAACTTATTGGTAGCGATATTATCTACCAAGGTATCGATATGTGGCAACGGAAATTTATCCTTGGGACTGGCCCTATTCAAATCCCTGTAATCGACGCACATGCGTACTTTCCCATCTTTCTTAGGCACGGGAACAATGTTGGCGACCCAATCTAAGTAGGCTATCGCAGTAAGGAAACTAGCTTTCAATTGATTTTATACCTCTTCTTTGATCTTCAAAATGATCTCAGATTTTAATCTTTGAAGGGCTTGCCGTACTGGAGGGCATTCATGTTTAACTGGAATTCTGTGCACGACAATCTCAGTATCTAACCCTGGCATATCTTGGTAAGACCAAGCAAAGATCTCTCTGAATTCCTTGAGTAGCGTTATGAGCTCGGGCTTTATGTCTTTTGGAAAGTTTACCCCAATCTTGACGGGTTTTTCGTTCTTGCCTTCGTCGGCCAGGTTAACCACTTCTGTCTCTTCTATGTTGGGCTTGGACCCTTTGCTCTCTCTGTTTAGAGCTTCCAAAATATCATGAGGCAAACTCAGAATTTCCTCTAATCCTTCAATGTCATGTTCCAACTCTATTGTCTCATTCATGTCATCAATATCCTCATTATAACAACAGGACGATGTACCCGCTTGAGAATTAGAATAGATCCTATAGAACAGAACATATACAAGGAAATATAAGACAATTTGCACACACATATTCATAGGAAAGCAGGTAAAAAGATAAATGCAAAGATTTCCTAAATAATACGCTGGATAACTTCATTAGTGGATTATAGATAGGGGATAACAAAGTTCATGCCTGATAATGACAAAAGGAAACACACATTTTTTTGGAAAATGAACTGGAAAATGCAAACAAGGAATGCAGGAAATAGGAAATAAACATGCAAAACAAACTAGATATGCTATTCCAACTCTTTCGGGCAATTGGAGGACCCAACCACACGATAATGGAATACTCCTTACTTAGCCGGCGTAACCACAAAGCAGGGCTTAGCGGTCCAATGGCCTACGGTCTCGCCTGGCATATAGGGCCTGATAGTAGCAGTCAGATCATCCCCTGGGGATATGATGGCATTCACTAAGAATTCCTCTGGACAAAGACGGATGAGACAAGCCAGATCTGATTCTTCCTCACATGATTCCTACGCTACTTCTAACCTGATGACCTCAGCTAGAGCTGGGAAAGTGACCCTGATGTGGGGGATAGACATCCCCTGGCCAATACACTTCCTTTTCTTTCCCCTAGAAGCCTGGAAAAGTTCTTCATCGGAGGGGTCGTAGCCCAGACCGAAACCTCTTTTGTTGTCGAGAGTTCAACCAAAGATGTCTTCCTGTGTACTACGGCACCGAGGCCTCGGCCTAACTAATAGCCAAATTTGAGTATCTCCTTGGCAGCCATTAAAGTAGCTGAGGGCCATGCCAACTCGAGTTCCGAAACTTGGGAAATCATGGAAACTAGCTCGAAACTGTGAAAAGTTGCCTCCGGGAAGGCATTAGCACCGATGTAGGGGACATAAGTCTCCTTGAAGAACGTTAGGGGTTCCTCAACCATAATAGTGACCATCAGGTCCTCGGATAGGAACTTGAGCCTCCGATGAAGAGTAGAAGCAACCGCGCCCGCGGCGTGTAGCCAACGCCTCCCTAGGAGCATATTATATGGGGAATTTACCTTGATGACTTGGAAGTTAACCATGAAAGACATGGGGCCAACTCCAATGGCTAGCTCGATCTCGCCTTGCACCTCTCGGAGAGTGCCATCAAAAGGTCTAATGATCATGGTGGTAGGGCAGATAAGAAAGGTGTCCACATTCAAACGCTCTGAAATGGACATCGGGCAAACATTCAGGGCCGATCCGTTGTCAATCAGTACTCTGGCGACAATCATATCTTCACACCTCACTATAATGTGCATAGGCAAAGTGTGGTCTCTACCTTCTGGTGGTAGTTCATCATCCGTAAAGGAAATTTGGTTGGTGGCCAACACTGTTGAGACCATACCTTCAAAGGTGGATTCTGTAGCACTTGTAGGAACACATGTCTCTTTCAAGATTTTCAAGAGAGCCTTGCGGTGGACATCAGAGGATAGCAACAACACCAAGATGGAGATCTAAGCTGGTGAATTGTTCAGCTGCTGAATCACACTATACTCTGAGTTTCTGATAACTTTTAAGAACTCCTCGGCTTCTTCGGTTGTGACCCTATTCCTAATAGGTTCGGCGGTACCCTTGCCAATCTCTTTCCTTCTCTTTTCTAGCTCCTCCGGGGTATAGCATCGGCCACTCCTAGTGAGTCCAGATAGACCTGAAGAGATATTAGAGCAAACCTCCTCTTTTCTAGTTTGAGTGGAGATCAATGACACATCATATTTCCAAGGGACACGATGACTATCTTCATAAGGGAACGGCTTCGGCATGTGAATGATAACACCCTCCTGAGTCTGCAAATTGGGCGCTATAGAGAACGTATTTGGATTAATGACCACCGGACTTCGCAGAATAGCTTCAAGGGCCTTTAAGCTAGATACCCCAGAGATTCCTAAGGCAGGTTTCGGCAAAATAAGAGGATCGAAGCCTCGGATAGCGGGAACAATAGCGGTTCCCTCCTGAACTGATGAATAGGCTAGCCCTACGATCGCAGGCAATGTAAGAACTAGAGGAGTGAATCCTCCGATGGTAGTCGAGGTTTGCCCCTTCCTTAAATCTGATGAGCCCGAATCCGCGAGCGTTTCTACGATCTCCTTAATGACTACTAAAGAGGGAGGCGCTAAAGTAACCTGGCCAAGGCGTTTATGTAGATATTCATCCCAATCTTTCCTTGACCCAACTAATAGAGCATTGTAGTTGGATTCTGACTGGACGGTTGGAGGACACAAGCTAGCAACCATACAATCACCTTTTTACACAATTTCCCTTTTGATCCAGATGATACCACGTTCGGCTAGACTCTGCATTTATGCTCGGAGCATTTTACAGTCAAACAGGGCATGACTGTCTTTACTATCATAGAATAAGCAAATTCCCTAATCAAATCTCGGGGTTCCCATACCTTTAAAATCAAGGTGGCTCTCTTAGACCAAGGCTTGGAGCATAGCCTTCTATGGGAATGACGGTGAGGAGAAATAGGGAACCCTTTCTTCCACCGTGATAATGGCATTCACATTTCCTTCCTGATGGGGAGGCAAAGGGTTGGTGATGATATTCGGAGCGGCTGCATTATCGAACTATATCAACTTGTTGTCTTTGAGATCTTGAACACGGTTTCTCAAATGGAGACATTCCTCAAGGGTATGCCCTTCGACCCCGAAATGGTGTTCACACTTCTTGGATGGGTCGAAATTAGTCGATGGAGGGCCTTCCCTGGGCCTCTGAAACATTGGCGTCACCAACTTCCATTCATGTAGGTAAGCATAGAGATCTGCCATGGGCATAGGTAACGGAGTGTACTTCTGGTTTTCCCTCCTAAAGGGACGAGGTGGATCTGGCTTCCGCCTCTGATTAAAGGCTTGGTTAGGTGCTTAAGCGGACTAATTATGTTGCCGATAAGGTCTAGCAGCTGGGGTAGCATAGGCAGAAGCAACACCCTTAGGCCTTTCTGATGCATTATCAACCATATGAACATCAGCTTCCTTAATCTTGCGGCTGGTCATTCTCTTGACTTGTTGTTCAACCATTGAACTCAGAAACTCAGCATCCATGATCTTCTTGCTCCTAATACCCTTGTCAATGCACTCCCCAATGGGGATAAGGCTAGCGAAATAAGTAACTTGGGTGCTAATCATCTTCTTAGAGTAAAGAGGCTTGAGGTTATCAATGAACCACTTGATCATCTCATTCTCCATCATAGGGTGTTGCACTTGTGCGGCTAACTCACGCCACCTCTAGGCATACTCACGGAAGGATTCCTCACTCTTCTTTTCTGTCCTCTAAAGAACGGTACAGTCTGGAGCTATCTTGGTGTTGAACCTGTAGTACTCTAGGAAAGAGTTGGCCATTTCCCTCCAGTTAGAGATCTTTTCCAATCTCGCATACCATGTGGCCGCAGGGCCAGTCAAACTATCAAGGGAAATCTAGCAAAGCAGAGGGTGATTATCCCCATAGGGAGCCACCTTCCTACAAAACATATGCAAGTGCGTGCAGGGGTCTCTTGTACCATCATACTTGACAAACTCTGGTGCCTTGAACTTGGGAGGCATAATGACCTAAGGGAAGTTGGTTAGACTGTCTAGATCAACGCCTCCATGGGCGCTAGAGCCCTTTATGATACGAAGCTTCTTGGCTAGAGTTTCCATTTGGCTCTTGACTTGGCCATACCCAGATTCGGGGTTCTTGTCTTTAGAAGGATCTGTTTCCTGGTCATTGCCCTGGTGTGGTACATTGTGGCCCTGTTCTTGTACTGGTAGAGGCTGGTTTTCATTCTCGGTCCGGTGACCTCCTTGGCTATGATTGAAAGAGTTTTGTCCTTCTCCTACAACCAGTTGTTGTACCATGTGCATCAATTCTGACACTTGCTCTTTTAGAAGAGCGACTTCCTGAACAGTTTCCTCATGGGGAGAAGTACCACTAGTAGACATCTCTCTTGCGCAAGACCTAGTGACAATGGGATCACGGCGTGGCGATAGCTTAGCTTGTTTCTTTTTAGCAATCTTTTGATCCTGAGAAATAGTGGGAAGTGAAAGAAATGGGGTGCGTTTGACCAAGTGGAAACACAACACCAAAATCAAGTTAGTCTATGCTTTTGCTATTTAACATGCACCTACCATTTTCAGAAAAATTTGGCTTTGCACCCTTGATTGGGTTCATCATGGTGAGTTTCTACTATGATGCGAGATTAATGCACAAGATTGGTAAGTAACCAAAACTTTCATGATACGCTTAATGATGCGGGAAGGACCCTTCCTTTGATTACACGCTTGTACAAAATTTGCTTTTACAATGCTGGGTTCATTGGCTCCAATAATAAGCCTTTTATAATACAGGAAGTGCGACTACGAGGAAAAGCTCAACTTCTAATACTGTGGACTTCTCAAGAGAAGCTCTTGGATGCTTGGACCTCTGGGTAACTTGGACATCATGGATCTCTTGGATCTATGGATTTCTTGGGGGGAGCTCTTGGATTCCTGACATCTAAGACCTTTGGTAATTTTGACATTTCGAATCTCTTAGCAATTTGGACATCATGGACCTCTTGGTAATTTGGATTTTGGACCTTCTTGGCTATTTTGACATCTTTTGATCTCTTTGGTGATTTAAGCTTCTAGGCAATCCTTTTGGATCTTTTCTAGAAAAGCTCTTGAACTCTTAATGCTTTTTTTTTCTTGACAGCTCTCTGGCAGTACTTCCTCTTGAACGGACTTTCGGTTACTTGCCACAAATTTTATCTTTGCACAATTAGGTGACGGAACCAATCGATATATGCATGAGTGCCCTTGTAGGGTTGTAAACCCTTAGGGATAAGGTATGGTCTAGCATGTACAAGCAACAGGGTTGCTTTTCCTAAGGTTTTAATCATGGATGCTGTGCAAATAGGATAGAAGGAACCTAGAGTAGAGTACAATTTCTTTGGCGCAAGCAAAAGGGTGCACCTGTTACAAGACATTTTCCCCTAACCTCTAGTCCTATAAGGGTATCCTTTCCTAGGCTTGGATGTTCGCTCGTTAGGTTTCGCCTAGTCCTGATGGGCTCTGGGCTTGATCTAGTCCTCACAAGTTTAACACAACTAGGCTAACTGTATGCAAAGGCTTAACTGGTAGGTGGTTCCTATCCTAGGGTACTCAATTGCCATACCCCTCCCTTCATGGAAGTTATTGGGTAGGAAGGATCGAGGGGGCCTTTTCAGCTACTCCTGTCCACCCATGAACCCAGAAGTGCCTACAATATCAGCCCCAAAGCTAACTATGGGTAACACTGCCGATGTTTTTGTCCATACACCTACAAATGAGGTGATAAAATCCCCAAAAAAGGTGAGACTATGCCAGCAGTGCGGAGCCCGGGTTCGGCTCAAAAAAGTGTATATGTCATGCAATTCTTAATGAAGAAAAAAGACTTTTCCAATGCACAGCAAATATATATATGGAAAGCAGAAGAGGACCTTTGATCGCCATTCCCATTCCAGATTATCAAAGTAGAAAAGGACCTTTGATCGTCATTCCATTCCAGATCGAAGTAGAAGAGGACCTTTGATCACCATTCCCATTCTAGATTATCAAAGTAGATCAAAGTAGAAGAGGACCTTTGATCGGCATTCCACTCCAGATCAGAGTGGAAAATAACCTTTGATCGTCATTCCATTCCAGATCGAAGTAGAAGAGGACCTTTGATCACCATTCCCATACCAAATTATCAAAGTAGAAGAGGACCTTTGATCGTCATTTCATTCCAGATCGAAGTAGAAGAGGACATTTGATCGTTATTCCATTCCAGATCGAAGCAGAAGATGACCTTTGATCACCATTCTCATCCCAGATTATCAAAGTAGATCAAAGTAGAAGAGGACCTTTGATCATCATTCCATTCCAGATCAAAGTAGAAGAAGACCTTTGATCGTCATTCCAGCAATTCTAGATCAAAGTAGAAGAAGACCTTTGATCGTCATCCCAGATAACTCTATTTTCAAGATCAGGATTGGACAGTCCTTTGGTCACCACGATTGCCAAGAATCATATCCAGAATCATCAACTACCTGCTAAGTCCAGTATTTTCATTGTTTTTTGTCAAAAGATAGGGCTAGTTCTATGTTCCAAGATTTTAGATTCGAGAGCTAGGTAATCTTTGAAAATTCAACCTCAATTAAATCATGGTCACTAAAATCAGTGTCTTTGTTTTACATTGACATTCGCTTTTCAAGCTCTGTCAATGAGGGGCATTCTGTAGACACTTAATTTTGCACCCATAATTTAATCAAGGAGAATGACTTGAATGACCATCCATGTACCACAAATTGCATCACATGCATCAATTGGTTCTTGCATTACATGCAACAACTTATCTTTGCATTACATGCATTAATTCATTCATTACATATCATAAAAATGATCTAAAGATTCTAACGGTCGCAACTGTGTTTCCAGTTTTCAAATCAGGCCATCGGATCGAAAGATATCGCATGATCAACTTTGCACGATCAACATGCATTGTGTCTAGGTAAGGTCAA
Organism: Notholithocarpus densiflorus; assembly: GCA_030021035.2. Lineage (NCBI taxonomy): Eukaryota > Viridiplantae > Streptophyta > Magnoliopsida > Fagales > Fagaceae > Notholithocarpus > Notholithocarpus densiflorus. The sequence continues at coordinate 72,776 of JARYZH020000245.1, read as the reverse complement.
CCACACATGATTAGTTTAAATTAATTCTGATTGGTTAAGCTATTAAAATTAATTAAATAATTTTTTGATTGGTTGATAATTAGTGTTTAAAAGCAGCTTCAGCAGGGGAAGCTATGGACGAGTATGATACAGTCCAATACATGCCAAGCATAGATCTTCCAGAGGTACAACAAATTGAAGGAAAAGAAAATTGGATGACTCCAATAGTAATTTACCTCAAAGATGGAAGGCTTCCGGAGGGCAAGGATGAGGCTAGAAAGTTGAGGATCAAAGCTGCCAAGTATGTCCTTATAGACGAGGTATTATACAAAAGAGGCTTCTCTCAGCCTTACTTAAGGTGCTTAGCTCCGAACGAATCAAACTATGTGTTGAGGGAAGTTCATGAAGAAGCATGCGGAAACCACTCAAGAGCAAGAGTACTAGTCCATAAAGTCATCCGTGTAGGTTACTACTAGCCAACTATTCAAGTAAATGCTAAGGCTTATGTCAAGATGTGTAACCAATATCAACGCTTCAGCAACGTCCCTAGACAACCATCGGAGTATCTCACCCCAATGATGGCCCCATGGCCCTTTGCACAATAAGGATTGGATATCTTAGACCCCTTTCCACTTGGAACCGTGCAGATGAAGTTTTTAGTAATAGGGATCGATTACTTCACTAAGTGGGTGGAAGCAAAACCCCTAGCAAAGATCACATAGCAGAATGTCAAAAAATTCGTTTAGAATAGCATTGTATGCGGGTTTGGGGTACCTAGGGTACTAGTATCAAACAATGAATGGCAATATGACAACACACTTTTCAGGGACTTCTGTGAGCAATTTGGAATCAAGAATCATTATTCCTCACCCTCCCACCTATAAGCAAATGGACAAGCAGAAGTGGCAAACTGATTCTTGTTGAAAATCATCAAGACTTGGCTTGAGGGGGCAAAGAGAGAATGGCCAGACGAGCTACCAGGAGTTTTATGGGCTTATAGGACGACTGTGAGGACCCCCACAGGGGAAACTCCCTTCAAACTAGCCTATGGAAATGAAGCAGTGATACCTGCAGAAGTGCATATGGCAAACCAGAGGGTGATGAAGTATCGAGACGAGGATAACAAGGAGCAACTTCGTCTCAACCTTGATCTGATAGACGAGGTAAGGATGAACGCGGAGCAAAGAACAGCGATGTATAAAAACTTCATGGCTAGACAATATGATGCAATGGTGAAAGCCAAGCGCTTCAACATTGGAGACTTCATCCTAAAAAAGGGTCTCTTTGGCAACCAGAAATCCAACCCATAGGAAATTGTGACCTAATTGGGAAGAACCCTACAGGGTTATTAATTGCAAGAGATAGGGATCATATTACTTAGAAGCCCTGGATAGGAGAAAGCTAGAGCACCCCTGGAGTGTTGAGCATTTAAGAAGATATTATCAGTAAGATATCATCCTGGACGAGCATCATCCTGGACGAGATCATCCTAGACGTTGTCACCCTGAACGAGCCAAAGTTTGTGTTGCTTTCTATTACTTGCATGTGTTCGTTATTAGCATTATATGTTGTATTTTAATTCCCTAAAGGTGTATTAGTTTTTAAACTATGCGCTATGGACTATGGATGAAGTCATAGACTTGGTCCATCTGTTTGTATTTTTAATTCCCTAAAAGGCACTAGCTTCTAAGCATGTGCCATGCTTATGGACGATGTTTATGTTATGTATATGCAATTTGGATTTCCAATGTATGTGATGCATGACTCTAATTTCCATAATTTCATCCACAAGAAGGCTAAGGCCCAAGACGAATAAAAATCTCTAGACGCAGGGATGTAACGTCTATAAGCTTTCCTCGAAATAAGGATAAAACAAAGAAAAATAAGCTCAAGGCATATTCGTCTGACCAACGGACGAGATAAAACTTGAAGCGTATTCGTCCAAGAAACAGACGAGAATATTCGTACACGTGAGAATAATCAAAATCCATGGGTAAAAATATAACCAGCCAGAACAATCCAATCTTTGGACGAGTAAACGCTGGAAACGTCTTGCCTAAAGACGAGTACAAACTGTCCAGCCTATGGACAGCAAAAACCAGCTACTAAATCTCTGGACGAGTAAAACTAGTAAAAGAAAAGCTGGTAAAAGCAGCGCCATTTGTAAGACGAGTTATACTTGTAAAGTTTAAAGGATGGTGAAAATGTAGAACATGAGGAAACCCTAAACATGTATGAGCTAAAATGCTTTCATAGGTGGACGGACCACAATTAAGAACCAGTATGACATGGATGATGTAAATAAAAAGAAATTTCCATACAATAACATGTTCAATGGTAAATAAAAAGTGATGGAAATAAAAATTCAAAAAGTTTAGAAAAATGGTAGACGACCACCATCCAAAAACCCTTATAAAGTAAAGCCTAGAAGGCAATTGTTTGAAAGCTCATCACAAAGATTATAGATGAGACAAATGTACTTAAATAAATTTAAATGGTCCAAAACAACGAACCTCATACATAAAAAAGAAAAGAACAAAAGGAAAATGACAAGATAATTTTTCAAACATTTTTCACTAAGGGTTATCTCTAGAAGTAGGACCATCCTGAGCGGGCTGGGTAGTGGCATCGTCCTCAATGTTGACATCTTCAGAGCTCGTTTGAAGGAGAGCGCTTGCTACACCAATGTTGAGCTTGATGGAACTGAAGTCAACTTTTGGGAAGTGTTCCTCAAAGTCCATACGAAAATCTTCGAAACCAGCAACATAGTTTGCGTCCAAGAGGTCAATAAACTATTTGGAAGCTTTGAACTCCACAACAGCGTCCTCTTTGGCTTTCTTAAGAAGTGCGCTCAGCTCATCATTCTTCTTCTGAAGATGGTCAAGACGAGTGTCCTTTTCAACGATGTCAGCCTTGAGCTCTTCGACGAGGTTTTGCAGTTTCTTGGCCTCGTCTGTAGCCTTGGCTGCCACTTTAGCCCAGCCCCTGTAGTCATCTTTAACCTCCTGGATCCTCGTCTCAAGCTGTATCCTCGTCTTGTCCATCTCGGTGGCCTACCTGGACGCTGCGATGAACTTTGACATTGTTTAAAGTAAAAAAATAAAAATAAAAAATAAAAAATACTTGTTAGACGAGAAAAGTGTAAAGTGACAAGACGAGGCAAAAGTGAAATCACATACCTTGAAGAGATCATGAACACTAGAATGTTCAAATTCTTTCAAGGACATGTCATAGCATGCAGCCACATCCTCATCAGTCACAGCCTTCTGAAAACATTCCCAAGCTAAATCTTCATTTTCAATAAGGTTCATAGGAACCCTTTGAGAAGGCTAAGACGAGGTAGGTGCAGTGACCTTGGACGAGATGACTTCAGTAGGCACAGACGAGTCTACATCATAAATTTGGACTAACGGCTGTTGAGAGGGAGGATTAGGAAGGCCAGGCTTGACGACCCCAGGCTTGGACGACCCATGCTTCGCCTTCTTGCTTCCTCGACGACTGGGAAAATTTCCCAAATCAAGCGTCTTGGATAAGCTTTTTCTTTTATCTCCAGCAGAAGGACGAGGCTGAGATTGAGCCTCTGGCTTGGTTACCTCGTCCACTACACCCTTTCCTTTATTTTCTTTCATGGTTGCCATTCTTGAAAAGAATAATGTTAGAATTAACTAAAGGGTAAATTTGAAATAATTTCTTTTAAGTAAAAACTCACGTCTGCGAGTTGTAGGTTCGTGGGCTAGAGCTTCAGGAGATGGCTCAAGACCAAGTCCCCAAGTCGCAAGACGAGGAAGCGTGACTAGGGAATGGAAACTCCTGTCAGTGTATAGACGAGCTCTCTGGACGCGTTCAAGATAGAATCTGCTCAAAGACGATCGTCTAACAGCTATAAAAAAAAATTTAAAAAAATATTTTAAAAAAAAAGGAAGAGAAAAGGGTTAGACGACTATAAGCAAAAGATAAAACATAGAATATATATATATATATTTATATATAATAAAAAAAAATACCTTCAGGACGAAGGTTCCCTAACTCTCCAGTGTAGGGGGCAAATGGATCCCTACCAACCTTAACTGGGTGTCCAACCCAAAAACCAGAGACGAAGAAAAACACCGTCTTCCAGTTCCTATCTGATGTTACAAGTGACTTTATTAGTCTACAATCTTTTCCCCTGGCTGTGAATTAATAGAAGCCAAGGGAATGGTTAATCTCTAAGGGCTTGTAGCAGTAGAGGAACTCGTCCACAATGAGAGGACGATCCCGTTCAAACACCTCCCTCCACAAAACTTGCATAGAGATGACTAGCCTCTACGCGTTAGGGTTAAATTGACATATTCCTAAACCTAACTTGGTGAGTAACTCCCTAGTAAAGGCATTAAGGGGTAACCTAAGTCCCCCTAAAAGGTAAGCTTCATAAACACCTACGCCAAAACGGGGTTGACAACACCATTCCCCATGAACAGCTAACTTAGAGTGGACTTCTACAACACAACTATATACTGTCTCAACCTCGTCTAAAGGAGTGGACGAAGGAACACTTGTCGAGGTACCAGCTCGAGACCCAGATGCTGCCCTCGTCCTAAGCTGTTCCTTAAAAACCTCTAAAGGAATCCTAGGAACACCAGACGTGTATTGCTCGTCCGTGGTGTTCCCCCCACTACTACTGTTACTACTATTACTGCTACCACTACTGGAGCCACTATAACTAGTAGTGTCATGGTACTCGTCTATAGCCTTATCAACACTATTACTAGACGAAGAAATGACAATCTCAAACATCTTGAAATTTGAAGGAAAACCTAAGAACGATGATGAAGAGAATACCTGGCTCTAGATGAAGGAGGACTAAAGATGCGAAAATACTTCTAGACGAGGCACTAGATGATGAATGTCAATGGAGAAAATTTAGGAAATGTGAAGGGTAGGAGAGGAATTCCACTATTTATAGGCAGTGAAATTTGGCATCTGAAACGATGCGACCAACCAGAGGATTACACGTAGCATATTCCTTGAAAAGGTAAATCGACGCGACCAGTCACCAATGAGGTCATGACACGTGGCACAACATCTAACAACTGACATAAAGACACGTCCAAAGAACAGCAGTAAATTCTACAGTGCTCTGGACGACCCTTAGACAAGGGGGCAACTAATGGTGAACTGAAAATTGAACCAACTCCAATTCGTCCATGATAGTCGTCCAGGTCAAGAAGACAAGGATAATCATCCCTAGTAGGACGGTCGTCCATAGGCATGAGGGTCATCCATAAGGAAAGCGCCTAAATGACCCCCGGCACTTGGGAAAGTTCCAGAAAGATTTATCTACAAAAGCTAATGAAACCACGTGTTATTATTTTGAAGCATGAGCAAGATCCTGGTTCATCGCTATAACTTCCTACTAAGTACTTAACTTCCAACGGCAGTTGTAGAAGATAAGATTGAACATTCTAACTCCTATAGCGGTTTTAGAAGTTAACCTTGAACCTTTTGACTTCCTCAAATGTAGGGGAAGTTACAAGACAAGTAACTACTTCAAAAGCACACTATATAAGCACTCGTCTATATCAAATGGAGGTAAGTTTTTCACGACTCCAAAAAAGTTGGAACTCTAGAATTTAAGAGAGAAATTAACTTAAGCATCGGAGGGTTCCTGGCCGATCCACCCCAGTCACCTTTGATTGTGTGTTTTTCTTTTCAGGCCTTACAAGCAATTACTAGTCCATTGAAGCCCAGAGCATTCAACCTATTGATTTTCTTTGCATCATCAGAAACCAATGCTGATAGTGTAGTATAGTCAATCTCTAGTGTTGTCTCAATTTCTAAAAATTCTCAAACAAAATTACACAAAAAAAAAACACCATAAATGAAATTGGTATTAGTTCATTGCATCATGATCTTGAATTGCATCTACAAATATGAGATTACGATGTTAATCAACGTGATAAATTCAACAAGCTTACATTAAACTTCATCCATATCTAGGTACCAACTTTTTTCAGTTTATACTTCCCCCACTCCCTAAATTTCAAATTGTAGTTTGTAAGAAATGTTGTTTCGAGCTTGAGTTTATTTGTTTCTATTCTATTGTGTTGATGCATTAACAAGGACTATTGTCTCTTAAGAGTTAATGAAGTTGTTTATCAAAAGATAAATTTTATGGACACAACAAAATGTCATAGCATTTACACAATGCTCTTGTTTTTAATTGTGGTGGATTCCAGATCAATATTCTATTATTTTATTTTGACATGTGAGGGACTGACAACTTAGCTGTTGTCACAATTTGTTGTATCCATAGTACAACTCTTACAAAAAAGAAATTCAATGTTTACCAAAACAAAAAAAAAAAGGTTTCCACCATGATTTTAAAACCGGAATTTGGTTCTTAATTTTTACCAATTGAACTCCTAGTTTTTATTAAATTGAGAGTTCAATTCTTAGGTGGCGTTTGACATTGGTTAAAAAGGACAGCTTTTTTTTACTATTCAGCTTATTTTTGCCACGATTCAGCTTATTTTCACTACTATTCAGGGGGTCCCATTACACTTTTTGGTACTATTCATGAGTCTTACGATAATATTTCAGTTAACTTTTAGCTATATCTATAGTACTTTCAAAAAAAAAAAAATCAGTTTCAGCTAAATAAACTGTTCCCAAACGGACCTTAGTTAAAGCGGTTGAATTGGGCCCTTCCAATGTTATTAATTCTGTTTCGTTCCGGCTGGAATGGGTGGAGTTTCTCGTACCAATACGCAAACTAGAACAGAAATACACTCTGTTCCACCTCGGCTCAAATCCCGACCCATTTTAGCCAATTTCGTCATTTCAGCCAATTTCGGGTAATTTCGGCCGGAATGAATTTTGTTCTCTTTTATCGTTACATGCAGCAATGTTTTGACTCTTCTGAGTTCCACCAATTCTATTCTACCTCACAACATCAAATATAACCAAAAATTCTACAATAATGAACAGAGAGAGAGGGGGTAAAGAACAGAAAGTGGCCTTTGATGATTCTTCTGAGGTGTATTACTCTTGAAACTTCAACCTTCACATATTTGCATCTTGCACTTTGCAGCACAAAGCCACAAAGAGAGAGGCAGGGAGAGTAATAAGTTAAAATTTTAAAACATAAATTTGAGAAGAATTTGAAAGGTTGTATACTTGTATTCGGGTAAAGGGGGTGGAGTTAGTTGGGTAGGTGAAATCAATAAATGTGTATGCAAGGTAAGAGTGCCACGTTTTTGGCCTTTATTGCAAATAGTGCCACGTGACCACTGATCATCCAAACATAAACTAACAGTTGAACTAAGGAAAATTTAAGCATCACAAAATTTTTCACAACTTGTTACAATTGTGAATTGACAAAGTGTGATTGGTAAAAAAAATAGTGGGGTCTATGGGTAAGTGATGGCAGAGTGTGATTGGTAAAAAAAATAGTGAGGTCTATAAGTAAGTGATGATTAATCACTTACAATTTGCCAAAATAATTGTAAAATAATTTGTAGTCTTAAAACTACTCACTTAAAAATGTACTACACCTTGATGAAAAAAAAAAAAAAAAAGACAATTAATTAATAGTAACGGGAATAATGACCCTTTTATTTACTTTTTGTATTTACTTTGGTAATTGGTTATTATCATTTGGAAAATTTGTTAAATTATATATATGGGTTGGGTTCAAGTTACACCTGGTGTAACTCTAAGTAATATTACACTACTCAATATTTTTTAATTGGATGTAAATTTTGACAAATCTACCGTTAGATTACATTATCTTTGTATATTCTCCATGCTTGCAAAATTTCAAGGTGTTCAAAGATTAATAGCTATGTCATCAATCAATTGTTTAAATTCAAGTTTTTGTAGTTTAAAATAATGCATAAAAAATGAGTTTACAGATTGAATGGTAAATAACATCCAATTGACATAAAAATTGGCATAAATGTTAAATACATATAGAACATGTAATTCAACGGTGAGATTTTCAAAATATGAATTCTATAACAAGTTATTGGGTGATATAATATTACTTAGAATTACATCAAGTGTAACTTGAACCCAATCCTCTATATATAAATATATATATATATATATTTATATATATACTTATTTGTTTATTTATGGTAAACCGGTAACCCTAAAACGGTACCCGAAAACAGGCAAATATTCCATTATAGTAGATAAACCGAAATATGGTCCTAAACTATATTCATAACATTGGGCCCTTCTAGGGTCTTGGCCCAGTTTTAAACCCCCAAAAAAATAGCAAAAAGAAAAAGAAATCCTTATTACGCAAATTTAACTCGTAAGTTTTTTACTCTTCCTCCGAAGTGAACCCGGCGAAGAAATCCGATCCTTAGGGTTATTGGAAACTGAAGCCAAAGGTCTACTATAACCGTCCTTTACTTCTCAAAGCCAAAGGTCTGAAATTTCGCACCTCCATCTTTTTGTTATTATTATTTTTATCACTTCATTGAAATTTTGCTGACCAAAATAAAGCCTATTTTTTGGGGGGTGGGGGGAGGGTTGGATTAGTAGAACTCACTTTTCTAAGTAAACAACATCTGGGTTTTGAATTGGAGTTCTGATTTTCGTTTCTTTTACTCAGTTTTCTCGGCAACCAAACGGGCAGATAGGGCTTTAGGTTTTCATGTATATGTAAATATGAAATTTTATTTTATTGTGTATTTTCTCTCTATTGAAACAAACAAAGGCTTAGAGATTTTTTTTTTTTTTTTCTTTTTCTGTATGTTGTTAATGGTTTTACTTGGAGAATCTAAGCAGAGTTTTTTGTTATGTTTAATTTTGGGTTAAATTTATTATTATTTGTGTTAGTTTTGAGTAAAGATCTTCAAAGTTCAAAGTGATTGAAATTTATTGTTTTTGTTCAGGTCCATGAATTAGATAAATTACCCATTTGTTAGTGTTATTGAGAAAAACAATACCAAAAAATTTTGAGAGATAAAAAAATGTCAGGAAGAAATCGTGGACCACCACTTCCAATGAAAGGGGGTGGACTACCCCCTACAGTCCATGAACCGCCATTTGGCAGAGGTTTGGGGCCAATGTCGCATCCAGCACTACTTGAGGAGATGAGAGAATCCCCATTTGGGATGGGTCCTAGATCACTCCCTCCTCATCCTGCAATACTTCAGGACCAGCTTGATGCTCATCTCGATGCTCAGTATAAAGATATTCAGGTGTTGTTGGTTGATAACCAGAGGCTAGCTGCTACCCATGTTGCCCTTAAGCAGGAATTGGAAGCTACTCACCACGAATTGCAAAGGATGGGTCACTTTGCCGATTCCTTGCGGACTGAGAAGGATGCTCAGATGAGAGAATTGTATGAGAAGTCTGTTCAGTTGGAGGTGGATCTTCGTGGGGTGGAGGCTATGCGTGCTGAGCTTCATCAAGTTCATGCTAATATTAAAGAGCTTACTGTTACAAGGCAGGAGCGTACAGGTCAGGTGCAAGCAATGACACAAGATTTGGCTAGACTTACAACAGATTTGCAACGGGCTCCAGCTTTAAGGGCAGAAATTGAGACAATGAAACAAGAGCTACAACGTGCAAAGTAGTAGTTCACGTTTAAATCTTCTTCTGCTTCTTTTGGAAGTGTTATAGTGTTCCAATTATGGTTTTGTTATTTTTTGATGATTTCCATGTACTTTTTGTTGGTATATAGAGCTGCAATTGAGTATGAGAAGAAAGGATATGCGGAGAATTATGAGCATGGTCAAGCGATGGAGAAGAAGTTGCTCTCAATGGCCCGAGAGTTGGAGAAGCTCCGTGCAGAGATTGCTAATGCAGAGAAGAGAGCTCGTGCTGCTGCTGCTGTTGGGAATCCAGGTAAGCAATAGCTTTGGGTCTATCTCGTTGCAATTGGTTTGAAGTTTTAAATTCAAAGATTTTTCCCCTTCCTCCCTGCTCCCCTCTCTGAATACAAGAAATGTAAACTTATTGAAGGCAGTACCTGAAAAGGAATGGTGAAGGGAGAAAAAAGATTGACAAGCACAGGGAAACAATATGGTCAAACACTTTCCTAGAGAACAAAGAATTGTATGTTTTGAAAAGTCCAAGGATAACCCTTGAAGTGTAGGAAGCTGTGATAAAATCTATTTAATGTAAAGAGTCATAGTAAGCAAAATCTATTTAGTATTTTAGGATAAGAAGTGGTCATAGTAAGTAAATTCCTAGGTTCCTTCTTACCAAGAAAAAATATAATAAAATTAGAAGTTTTGGGAAATTCTTAATGAGTCTAATTACTCGATCAGTTTACTGGATATTATGCTTCTGATAGAATGGAGAAAAAAAGGGAGAAGGGGTAAAAGTCTTTTAGCTTACATGGCTTTATAACATTGAATAACCATGACCTTGTATGATTGTTTGAGTTTCATAAACTTTTCATTTGATTAAAATTAGGGGGCAGCATGTTGCTATATTCTCATTGACTTGGTTCAGTGAAAATCATCTTGATTGAGGTTCAAACAAGTCAATACATGATGTAAGATGGTGAAAATTTTAAAAAAGATATGCAAATCACTTGTTCAACGAAGTGATTAAATGAGTTGTTAGTGTTGGTAATTGATCAAGGAAGGCTAGTTTGGGCCTAATTGCTTGTTTGATGACTTCAGCAAGGTGTAATAATTTAATTCTTCCTTTCATTTTATTGCCTTGATTGAGTTGATGCATTAATCACATGATGCTGGTATTATTCCTCAAATTTCTTTTCCCCATGGAGCTTTATTTTACAATGAACATTGATTTTTGTTTATTTATTATATTTTTATATTTTTGAGTCTATTCTATGTAGGGACAGGCTACAATGTGAATTATGGCAATCCTGAAGGAGGTTACATGGGAAATCTTTATCCTGCTAGCTTTGGCATGAATCCTGTGAGTTTTCCTTTTTATACATTTCTTTGTTTGTCTGTGTGGCCAGCTATGTTCATTATCAATGCATAAGTGAATGAGCTGTGTCTTCTGGATTCACGTCTTCTTGCTGACTGGATATGCTATTTCTTTCCTTTTAACTTGCAGGTACAGGCTGGTGCAGAAAATTTTCCTCAGTATGCACCTGGACCTGGGGCCTGGAGTGCCTATGAAATGCAACGAGCTCAAGGACACAGATAGACTGGTGTTGCTATCATGCCAAGTGTTCAGCCTTTGGACTGATACTTAGTAGACACCAGATCTGGGGTGGAAGTGTTATGTCATGATACATTTCGGGAGATTTGCTCATATGTTTAGTCTTCTTTTTTGTTGAAATTGTACCCAAAAAAATTGACAATTCATATTAGCTTGAGGTGCAGTCTGTTATTTGTTTTGGTCTCTACTAATGCAAATATTTCGTCTACTTGTTTATCTCTTAATGTCTAGGGTCTTTAAAAGCAATTGACTCTGGAAAACTTGTTCGGCAGTACCTACTTCTAGCAGACATTGAAGTGTAGCAAAGGTCTTCAACCGTAGCGGTTGGGACTAGGAACCTGTGATCAATCTTTGCTATTGTTATGTTAAAGCAGGAGGTTATGGGTATGGTAAAGGTCAGGCCTATTCTGTACTCCCCATATCCCCCAAAACTTGTTAACATTGTTACAATTGTTCTGTAGCGGTTACGTATATCACATCATTCACACGTGTCTATACTCTTGCATTTGCATTGATCCATTTGTTCTAAGCATTTTTACATTTCTATGGCTGTATGAAATTGAGTTTCAATAACATGGTAATTAGATTTTGTTTAATTTCTGTATGACAGAAAAAGTACAAAATGCTATTAGGTTGAACTTGATTCCTTATAAATTTCATTGAGGCAAGTGAAGGAGACGGTTAAATAGTTTTAATTTTTAATATTTTTTTGATTGATAAGTTACAAAAAAACACAGTTTGTTTGGAAAGGGGGAAAATAATCTAATTTTAAGGCTAAGCCTAATCCCTTTTTCAGTTTGGCCCAAGCATTTCGTTGAATACTTTGAGTCAGATGGTACTGATTTCCATTAGCTCATATTTAAGCAATCCAGCAGAAAAACATAGATTGAAGAAGGGAAATATGAATTTTAAATTTCTATTTAAAAGGGAAATATTTCTGAGAGAGATGTCTAATGCTTCAAGGCTGGTACAAAATAAGAGCAAATGATGTACATTACTTATCTTCCTAATTTTCACGGCTTGTTTTACCTGCACAAAGAACTAAACGTGAATCACAAAACGGATAATGAAAGGTTAATCTATTAATAACTATAGGAATGAATTACTTTTCACATAACGTAAAACAGAAAGAGTAATCTATTAACTGTAGCAATGAATTTACAAAAGGACGTGAAATAATCTAATAAACATGCAACTGAATTTTTTAAGAAAAAGTAATAAGTACATGACTAAAAAAAAGGATAGAGGAAATGGTCTGCAAGAGTCATTCTAATAAAACTTAAAATAAAAAAAATTCCTATTCACACTTTTTTATGGATCTCTAGTTTTAGTGTTTTACCAAAGATGATACAAGTCATTGTATTTTTATTTTTTTTTTTATTTTTTTTTTGAGAGAGAGATATAAATCATTGTTATATGCATTGATAAAGGAGCACGCGAAAGGATATCAACTTCTTTGAATTGTACTCATTGGTTTTGGTCTCTCTTTTATGAGCTAATACATCTTTTGGGAATAACACCCATAGATCACTTGGATTAGGTTTAGGTTGGACCCATTTTAGAAGGGCCTCTATACTCAACTTTTGGTACCGATCGTATAGAATATTTCTACAATTTAAATAGATTAATAAGTGTCTATTTGGCTAGATTATTTTTGTCAAATTATTTTACTATTCAGCTTATTTTTACTACTATTCATGAGTTCTACTGTACTTTTTGATACTATTCATGAGTTTCACTGTACTATTTCAACTAATATTTATCTTTATTTACAGTACTTTCAGCAAAAAATTTTCAGTTTCAGCAAAATAAGCAGATTTTAAACAGACCCTAAGTGTGTGTTTGGCAAAAATTAAAAAGCCAGTTCATTTTACTATTCAGCTTATTTTTGTTACTATTCATGGGCCCTACTGCATTTTTTTGTGCTTTTATGAGTCCCACTGTACTATTTCAGCTAACTTTTACATTTATTTACTGCACTTTTTTGTGCTTTCATGGGTCTCACTGTACTATTTCAGCTAACTTTTACCTTTATCTACAGTACTTTTAGCAAAAAGTTTTCAGTTTCAGTAAAATAAGCAGATCTAAAACAGACCCTAAGATTTGCCATTTAAAGAGATTACGCTCTTTTTTTTTCTTTTTTTTTTGAAAAAGTGTTCAACAACTCCTCTCATAAGAGCTCTATCCCTTATGGGTATCTGCCGACAGCACTGCCATTGCTTAGACAGTCAAATCAACCTCTTCTCTACCCATGGCTTCTATTAATTGCAAGATTCAAGTTAAGGAGAAATTACACCGTCCTCTGGTGGACCACGTCACTTATCTACCATTCTACTAAAAGACTTTCACCTGTTTAAAATTGCTGAGTCAATAATCAGTTTATGTTTAAAAAAAAATTTCTAACTCAGAAATTTTAAACAAGTGTGAGTCTTTTAGTAAAATGGTAGATCACGTTACTTGTCCACCATGTGGACCTTATAATTTCTCCATGTTAAGACTTGATGATGGCTCTAGAGTTTGGATTCAGTGTAGATATGAAAGACTACACAAGTTGAGTAACAGGTGTGGGCTCATTGGTCATACCCGGCGCCAATGTACACGTTGCATGGATAATATTAAGATGATGCTATTTCGACAAAGACAAGAATCCATGATCTTCATCAGGTTCAATACAAATTTGATGCTTTACAGCCACAATTTACAAATGAACTTCGTGCATTTTACAATCGTAGATGATGTTAGACTACTCAAGTGCTCTTTGGTCATTCACAAGACTTCAGGTCAGCCGTTTTCACCACCACATCCTCCTAGTTTTGATTACCCTGACCCTAGTACCCTAACTTCAATCCCTAGCCAACATGCAACCAATCCCCAAGTAATCCCCCTCTTGATAATAATGAATCCATCCTTAACTCGGCCATTAACTCTTTTAATTCTTAACAAGTTAGTACCAACATAAAAAGAAAACATCTAACTTACAACTTAGCAAAGTTAACATATAATTTGTAATTTAGGTGTTTTCTAAGTAACGAGCATTAAGGTTAAAATACTAATATAGAAAGAAAACATCTGGCTTACAAATTAGCCAAAGTTATCATATAATTTGTAATTTAGATATTTTCTAAGTAACGAGCATTAAAGTTTGAGGTTGGAAACGAGTTTTGAGAACCTAATCTGAAATGAATCATCTTCTTCTTCTTCTTTTTTAATTTTTAATATATAAGATAAAAATTTTACTCTAACCTAATTTAAGAGTCCCCCTCCCCTCCACCTCCACAAGAGTCTTGACTCTTGAGAACCTAATCTAAACATGGCCATCAAAATTAATTTTGTTTGACAAAAAAAAGGTTTTGTTCCCCTTTTATATATATATAGGAGAACTAGATCTTTAATATTTTCCTTGAAAACAATAGAAAATACCAATAGACCAATTCTATTGCTTAAGAATGGGTATTAAAAATAACTATTAAAAAATTAAAATAGAATTTATTTATTTATTTTTTAAGGTAGAAAAGAGAGTTGAATGTGAGTATAATCGTGGTTGCTAGTTGCTACCAATATCAAGATCTGAGTTTTGGGTTTTATTTTTGGGTAGGAGATGCTTGCGTTTGAGAGACATGAGAGAGAGTATTTGTTTCTTGAGATCTTTTTATCGGCAAAAGAGTTTTTTAATTTTTTAATTTTTTTTAAATATGGCTAATGTGGATAAATGTGAGAGCTTGGATTAATTAAACAGTGGCTTCAGTTTTTAGTATATATAGATAATGATAATCAAAAAGGATTTGCAATTCCCAACCAAAACAATACAAAAAAAAATATATGACAATATTGTTTTGTTTAATTTTTTGGGTTATTTCTTTAAACCTAAAATTAATTAAACATTTATGTAAAATATATATTGTTAATATGCTGTACCTATGCTATATTGTAACCCAGTTTTACAAGAAATGCCCTATTACCAAATATAGTACCGATGTCCTGTATCAGTATCAGCACTTGCTAGGATAGGCATTAAGAACCTATGCTTTAGGAATTTCACATCAAAGATATCATCAAGTTTTGAAGTAAGGCTTCCTGAGAAGCACACTTCAGCTTGGACGTGAATTCAATAACTGCGGATGCAACAATGTAATGTTAGGATCCTTTAACACAATTCCTATAAATTACTGCTGCTCTTTGCATAAGCTGTACATATCACATACAATATGAACATAAACCACCACTCCAAAAAATGTTTGAGATGAAAAAAAAGCGTTGTTTACAAACTCTAGAGGTCCAATATAGATATTACAAAACCAAATCTGTATTGTCTGACTCTACGGACACTATGCCAGCAGACTATACGAATATAGACATCGGTATGGTAAGGATACGCGAATACAACATTTAAAAAAAATCTAGAATAAGATATGTAGTAGATACGGAAATTAATTAATTAATATTTATTTATTTTTAAGCATATTTAAATATTTTTGTATATTATTTATGTTATTTTAAGTTTGTGGTGGGCTTTTTTGTGTTCTACTGAGCTGCCTTCTGCGGTACTATTGCTGTACTGGGCTAGGCTGCCTTTTGCGATACTAGGCCCAAATGTTTTGAGTAAGGGAGTTGAAACCGGTCCAACTGGAACTCAACTTGGTCCGGTTTGTGCACAAACTATACCTCGTCTGCCAGGAGCATGCTTACGGCAGGCAGAACTATTCTGAATGAATCGTGGCAAGCAGACATGATAATAAAACAATAGAAGAATACTTCATCTTTTTTATTAAAGTGAACAGTTAATCCATACTTAAGAATGATAATCACAACAACAATAATTTAAAGAACGTAAATGAATAAGCAGTCAGCATATGGGTCAATCAAAAAAAGAAGAAAGAACTCAGAGTAAGTCTAGTCCGCAAGATCCAAAACCAGAAAAGGAAGAACGCCTCTTCTCAACGCAATTAATCTTTTAGAAAAAAATCCTGCCACGGAAATTAGTCGCTTTGAGGGAAACTGACCTGAATGGTTGGTGTCTAGAGGAACCCCTTCTTGCTTTTGGCAGAGGGTAGAATTTTGAGAGGGAGAGAGGAAAAGAATCTATTGGTGCATACCTGCCGAACTAACTCTCTGTTTTTTTTTTTTTTTTTTTTTCCTTGTTTTTCTATTTTTTGTAATGTGATCCCCTCAGATGGTCGTCCTCCCCTTTTATAACACCTGCCGTGACCGGATTTTACTGTTTTAGCCCTTAACCACCTTTGTCTGGTCTGGGTGTACTTGCCGACCACCACTGGACCGTTTGTGTGCCACTCCCCATTACCAGACAAAGAGGGCTATTTTGTTTGTTAGTCTGCCGTAGCACCCCTTCCTGCTACGGTGTGGGTGCCTTCTCTCTCCCTATCCCTCATGGCATGCACCTAGTGGCTCCAGCTCAGCTTTGCCCGTTTGGGTGATGTGTCATCCCAGCAAGACACTTCCCCCAAAAGAGCCCTGACAGGAACCTCAAAATAAGTTTTCCCCTCTCCCTACCACCAAACCATGCCCTCTTACCTCTGACATATGACCTCACTACGTCCTGTATTGGCTGGGTACAGGCTGGTGAGGTCTGGGCCTTGCGCGTGCCTCTCTTCCATATACGTCCAAAATCTGCTTGCTGCTCATGCATCCGCCGTGGTCTAGAGGCTTGCCTGCATAGTCTGCCGTCCGTTTTTTGACCTTTTATGTAAGCTGCTTTTTGATTTCCCGCTCCCCTTAGGGGCTGGGCTTTATTTGTTACTGGGCTTTACATTTCTTTCGGCCCATTTCTTGATTGCCCTCATTTCCTGTCATATCACTGTTGGAGTTTATGCCCTAAAATCCAATTTATTTGCATGTCATAAATAATTAAATTGTTTAATTATATGAGACTATTTATAAATAAACTAATGGGACATTATCTTAGTCCATGAGATGCATAGTATGTGATTTATGTGATTTAGTCACAGAAGATATAAATCACAAGTTCTTTGTAAACTCAGAATTTTAATTCGTAGTCGGTGATGAAATTGGGCGTTTCATCTGCAAAAACTTTAACATATCAACTACGATAATTTATCTTGATCATGGAAGTGGAAACTTCTAGTTGGTATGTTGATATGTTTTAAGAGTTAAAACATATTGAATTGGACCGCTGTGAAATTTATTATTTTCCTAACGACTGTTAAATGAATGATAAATCTCACGACTTCTATTTACATGAACTCTAAATCTTAAGAGAATAATAAACCTGATCATGAAATGTAGGTTGTTTTGATATATCAGGAGTGAGATCTATAAGTCACGGTCAAAATCTCAGTATGTTGAACAGTCGCATTTAGTGTTGACGGAATATATATTCTCAAGATGGAATTCATAATCTCTTAACAGAGATATAAAATATTCTCTTAAGATAAGTTTAATGGGTTTGGTTATTCAGAGTGTTGGGCCCAACCACTTTAGTAAAGAGTTACTAAAGTATATATTTATGAAATTGAATTTCATAAATATATGATGAATAACGTAAAAGATTAAACTGGGTACTCAATGATTAAAATGTAGTAATCTTCAAAGTGAGTCTACATTCATGACTTTGTATTACTACAAATATTTTAATAAAGGGGTTGCATGTATAATAAAGTTTTGGGATATAATTTATAGATAAGGCCTAGAGTGTAACTATATTTATATAGTGGTATTAAATATAGTTAATGGTAACTTTGGACTTGTTAAGAGTTGACAGAAAAGCCCAAAACCCATTGAAGCTAGTGTCTTATTGGTCCCTTTTAGTCCCACTCCAAGCCGCATACTAGAGCCTAATTGGAATGACCCAAAAAGCTAACCCAATTAGATAATCAGTTGTATATAAGGAGAGAAACATACAAAATTTAATTAAGGTTTTTTCAAGAGACTTTTCATTAAGTCTTTTCATAAGAATTCTCATGAGAGAATGAAATGGTTAGTATGTGAGTGTTGGACACTCTTTATTCTCTATTTGGAAACTGATTGAGAGACTACACATCTTGGGCATTAAGTAGAATTTGAGTGAAGATTAAAAATTTTCCCAAGAACTTCTGATCTTCGGTTTTGAATTTCACCAAACCAAGATACGCATTCTTGTTCTCAAATTTTGAAACTTACATAGTACATATTATCAATTGCGAATGAAGTAGATCCGTTAATTTTTCTACTGCGTATGTTTTGTATGCGATACAAACATGTATTTTTTCCTACAAACTCTATCATTCCTGCTGTAATGACTCAATCCTGCTGGATCTCTTTAGGCCTGCCGTTTATTCTTTCCCCTAGTGGCTTATCATGGCCATTGGTTTTCCTACTTATGGGCTCCTGTATCCCCTTTTGTTTTTTCTCTTAGACATTCTTGGTCCATTTGCTTTCTTTGGGCTTCCTTAACCCTTTTACTGACTTTGCATTCCCATGGGCTTTTACTAACTTCATTGGGCTTCCTTAGCCCAATTACCTCATTCTCATCCTTGTGGTTCATGGACTTGCCATTAACCTCTTACTTTCTTTGTTTGCATTACTTTAGGCCTGCAGTGGCCCATTCTTACTTTTCTATATCATATAATGCCCATGAGTATGCTATTTTTCTCGTTCCAGGTTTCTTTAAGCCCATTTGCCTCCTCAAGACCCATTTATTTATTTCATGGGACTGTGATCCATTATTCTTACTCCTTAAGCCTAATGGTTTTGCCACCTGTTTGCCAACCCTTTGCTGCTCTTGTTGCTGGGCTTTTCTTCTTTCTACTTGGATTCTCAAAAATGACTCTCAACAAAGTTTTAAATTAAATAACAACTAGTCGCTAACCCGTGCGATGCACATGATAAGTAAATAGAAATTAAATATATTTATTTTGTTCAATGTATTGACTTGAAAATATATGAAAATAAAAACAATTTGTTCAAAATAAAAGTTCACATAAAAATAAAAATAAACACAGAACTTGTAGAAACCTAAAACAACATAATTTCAAAAGATCACAAAGTAATACATGTAAAATTTCATAAACTTAGAAGAGTACGTGTTATCAATGCTAGTTGAATGTTACTTTTATGAACACCACCACAAGTTGAATATTTCTTTTATGAACACTTCTTAGCAAATCTATCATTGTACATGGACATTTGTCCATTTGCATAGTCCATATTTCTATGGTTTATGAACTGGTTCCGCAACTGTGTACGTGAAACTCGTGAGATGTTTGTCTTCTTGTCCTCATGAAAGCAGGATCATAATTGAATTGAGTTATCTGCTTTTTGTCAATGCTAAATCAAACCTTTCATACCTCTAGGAAATATCAACAACCCCTTCAATTAGAGAAACAATCCCAGTAATTTAAAGCAAAATCATCAACACCCTTTTAAAATGATTGGAATGTGTAAACCACTTTTAAATTAGAATCTATATTTGCTTAAAGGATTAGACAATGGTGTTTTTTCATTTGTTACATATTTTCAAAAAGTCAATTCTCAATGCATATGATGTTGTCAAGAGTCACCACATATGTTAGTAGTACAGTGTAAAATTTTGAGAGAATGACCATAAGAGATCCCATACATGCAATCTAATAATGTTGTAAAAATTTAAATATTTTTGCTTTCTTTTGCCGACAATGTAATTTATTTGAGATTCTAATTTGAACTTGATTTCCTTCAGCAACCAAATGGAATTTTTTTTTTGGGGGGGGGGGGTGTAGAAAAAAAACGAAGCCCAAACAGAAATCATTATTAAAAAACTGCAATGGCACAAAAAGAGAGAAGGTTTAAAAGAAACCTCATATAATACGCAAAGGTACTCATCAAAATCCACTGGCAGCCCATGTAGAGAATACTTGTAGTCAACAACATTGCAAGGCTGCAAGCAATTTGCTATACAAATTAAGATCATTCCCTAAGAAAAATTTTATCTAAAATGAGAGAGAGGAATGGGAAGGGACATAAATCATAAATTTGAACATCTTGTTTGGACTATATGATCTATATTATTAATTTAAAATTTCAAAGTTTCCTGGCTTTCATATGAAAGGTTGTTAGAGCCACAGCCACACATCAAGGAAGTTAGGATTTTGAACATAGTAAAGAATTGTATCAATGTACTAAATAGTCCATCATCATTGTGTAGAAAAATCATCAAATTTAAAAGGGACTAATTCTGAAACTGTTGCATCAACATACCATCCACCTACCATATTCTGGGTTATCATCTCTAATCACCCTTTAAAATTTTGTGGTTGTCTATGCTTCCAGCCAAAAAAAAATTATGTTCCCCACCATTAAACAATATTCTCAATTTTGCAAATATTCTTAAACCTACCAATTTCATTGAAGAAACCACAATACACTCAATAGTTCCATCACTATAAACAATACAACAAACTGAGCTATACAAAATCTTGGTAACACAAATCTCATAAATGATGTAATGGCATATTACCGAAGGTAAAAAACAACAAATTAATCCAAATGGATAGTCTATCCATAAGTTGGAGTATGTATATCTATAAGCCTATCCTAGTTCAATTGAAAAGGCATCTAAAATTTGGTGAAGTGCTCCGGGGTTGAACAATTGTATAGGAAAAAACAGGTGAAAAAAGAAAATAAAAATAATGAGACAAAGTTTAGAAAAAAAAAAAAACATTCTCTCTTTTTGTGTACATGTAATTGATAAATACATTTTTAATTGATAAATAGTAATAAGAATCAAACACAGCTTACCTTGATTAAATCAACAATAGAGCATCACATTTCTTACCTATCTTCCTCCTTACGACTCTCCATGTTATGGTTTCTAGAACTCATAAGAAATTTCATCAAACACCTTGTGTACATGTAAAAGAAACAACACTTAATGAAAGTGAACATTATTAAAAATGTCTATACTCAACTTTAAAATAGTAGCATAATAGTCATAAATCATTGCAAAACTACAAATGTAACAGGAAAAATCACTGTTCAATTCAAAGATTCAACTTAAATTAATCAAGGACAACCCAAGAAAAATCACAAAATTAAAACTAAATGTGTTATGACTTTGAGGAAAAAAAAGTAATGAATTGCTAATGGTGACGATTTGGGGAAAAAAAAAACTTTATAAGAAAAAAATAATATGAAGAAACTACGTGTGTATGCCTTGAAGCTACGACCATCTCTATCAAAATTTTAAGGAGAAAATATAATAAAATATATTGATAAAAAATAATATATATAAACTTTATAATTGATGTAACGGTTTCTCTAATGTCAAAGTGAAAATATAACATTCACTACTAAAACAACTCAAAGATATGAAAAGAAAAAATTTCATTCCTAAATAGCATTTACTTAATACATTACATCATCCATACCATCTGGTCACCACTTCCATTCTGGGTTATCATCTCTAACCACCCTTGAAATTTTGTGGTTGTCTATGCTTCTTGCCTAACATAGAATTCTGTTTCCCACCATTAAACAAACTTCACAACTTTGCAGATAATTGTTGTCATCTTTAGAGATCTTAAACCAACTATTTTCATTGGAGAAACCAAAATACACACTTAGTTGTTCCACCACTATAAACTAAAAAACAACAAATTTTTAATAGATGTTTTCGTAAAGAATACAATCATATGAAATTTGAAAGCAAGTTCAAAGAATAGGTGTAGCACATAAAAGCCAATCATTCGTTTTAAGTTAGAGAAACAAAATCCATCCCGGTTCAATTGAAAAAGCATAAGAAAAATGAGTGGAGTTCTTTACACTATTTATATAAACCATTCATGCTATCCCTCATCCAAAATCATATATGGACCTTTTATATATCATACCTACATATCGGATCATAACAATTTTGTAACCATGGGCCTATTATTAACATTCAATACTTTACCATCAGATCTGAAGCAAAAACCACAGCAGCCAATTCCAAATCATGAGTTTGGGTAATTTTTGTTCAAAATTCTTTAATTGTCTAGAGGCATAAGCAACCTAGCCAGTCATTTTTTTACATCACAAAAAATGACATTGAAGAAAGAAGGCCAACAAACACATCTCAACCTGATTAAATCAGCAACATAGCATCACATTCTTTACTTATCTTCTTCTTTACCAATCTCCATGTAATATGACTCCTAGAATAACAAAAAAAAAAAATCACATAGGAATTTTATCAAACAACTTATGTACATGTAAGAGAGATGGGGATACTAAACACATCCAGAGAAATAGTTGTGTGCTTGAGGAGCTCTGGACACCCATGTTAGGAAGAAGTAGTAATATTAGTCTGTAAAGATCCAAATTTCTAGTGCTTGTACTCACAATGTCAATCAAACATACTCGTTAAAATATGTCATGCTAGCTTCAAGAATAGAGGCCTATTGTCAACATCACATCCACCTAGTGTCGGGGCAGTATAATTGTGCCTGATGGGGCAACTGGTCCAGAGCTACCTAAAAAGAGAAAGTACCCACTCCAAGTGGATTACCAGCTAGGCAGTTACTTCAAACCATCCCACTTGAGCTCAAAGAAGTTTAGGAGAAAATTGTCTTATAAGTTAAAGACATATGTCATCTACTCAATTATAAATTTTGAGGCTCTATTTATTAACCAGGCTCTTTTTTTTTTTTTTAGAAATTGGATTTAGAGCTTACCTTGGCAATTGGCATCTTTGCCCTCTTTGAATCAATTAAGGAAAAATCAATATCAGCCACAACAATCATCTGCATAAATGGGAGCATATCATCTGCAATTTGTAATATATAGTTAGCCTAATTGCATCTTGCTGTTGGGAAATTAGGTTTTGAGCCAAAAAAAAAAAAAGTGTAAAAATCATTGAAAAACAAAGAATTGAAGTTGGCTTAGAGCCATGATATGATCGTTAGTATGAACATAATATTTGCTCATATTTTGATTGAGTTTGCTAAAGGATTGCAAGCATTTGCAGATCTGCATGCAACATAATAACCAAATCATGTTGAAATAATAAACTTTGTCCTAGTGTGCGGAGGTCATTACTCATTAGTTTATAGTCTCAATCTCCATGTTAAAAACATACTTGTTAAAATCCAATAAAAATTGCATACAAAGAAAAAGGGAAAAATAAAGTCTAATACCAGAAATCCAATCCAAAAGAAGAAGAAGAAGACATGGAAACTCTGCAAAAACAAAAACGAAAACAAAAAAACTTAAATTAAGACAAAAGCGTCATACCTCCAAGCCAAAGCCCCTTTTTCAGTTTGGCTCAGGAATTTTGTCAAACACTTTGAGTGTGAAGGGTTGGGACTCTGTTCTCTTCTTATGTGATAAAGAACGCCTACTGGTTTCCAATGATGACAACCAAAAAGGCAGCCACACCCTCAAGTGGGGTTGTTCTACCTCGGGGTGTTAGGGCTTCTCTGATTTCAATCAAAATACAGCCATGTATAAGCAGATATTCTCAAAACCAAACTCGAATTTCTCTACAAACTCACCCCAAACTCAAATTAGCTACCAAAAATAAAAATTCGATAGGGGTAGAACCCAACAACAAACCCGGTGGTAGAAACCCAGGTGTCAAGAGGGTTGTGGGAGAGAAGAACTGAGGATGAGAGAGGGGAAGAATCTGTTGTGAGTGAGAGATGGGTATCGCCGACAAATAGTTGAGTTGTGGGAGAGGACTGATGGTGGCCTGCGTTTTGGACTGAAGGAGGAGCCGTTGAGCTGCAATTTGCGTGTGGGGGAACGGCAAAGCGTGGTCTGCGTTTTGGAGGAAGGAGAAGACAGAGCGTGTTAGGGCTTCTCTGATTTTGCGCTTATGTTTTATTTTGGTTTTAAAAAAAGTTTTTTTTTTTTTTTTTTTGGGTATTTTATGGTTTTTTTTAATATTGTGGTAACGTGAAAAATTGTAGAAATATGTTTCGATTATATTTATATATACATATAAATTACAATAAAATGTTAAACATATCTAAAATACTAATCAACAAACAAGTACAATGATATTATAAAATGTTGTCTCAAATACAAACCAAGAGTTCAAATAAACAAATGATCACATTAACAACATCCTATTCATTTTTTTTATCCGAGACAGATAGGATGGCATTTTTGCCGTATCGGTGCATCAGAGCTAGTAGACTATCAAGCAAATGTCTACAAAACTAAAGTCCAAAAAATCAATTCATGTCCCTCCATCTTCTAAAGACTAATCAAACCAATCCAACAATTTATCGAATCAAAACATTTAATTGCAGAAAAATCATGCAAACCAAACCAATTGCAACAGAAATGAAAATGGAAGATAGAGATATGAAAGTAGATTTAGGGCAGTTCCCTGAATTGAAACATGATTGGAGAAAACATGTAAAACCTTGAGGCTGCCCCATAAAATCAAATATTGGCCGGGTGAAATAGAGAACTCGCACACGTTAACAAAAACATGAGACACTAAGGGTCCATTTGGATACAACTTATTTTTGCTGAAACTGAAAACTAAAAACTGAAAACTGAAAACACTGTAGCAAAATAATTTTTTAATGGGTAAAAAGTTATTGTTTACTCTGTTTTTTACTGTTCATAAGCTTAAAATTACTGTTCATGGACAGTGAACAGTGCCAGACGCGCGTCCAGGAAAAAAAAAAAACTGAAAACGTGCTACAGTGTAAAACGTAGCCGTGGACGTGGATCCAAACCGCACCTAAAACGGGAGAGGAGTCATCCCCATAGATAACTTAGAGGCACAAAATTGTTATCCTTAGATAATATTTGCCTCCACACTTTTGTTACTAAAGGGTTATTGCAAACTTGTCCCCAGGATACAACCAAGTTGTTGGGTTTTACAGATAGCAATTATGGAGAATAACCATAGAATTTCTTGTGTTTCTCTCTGACTTACTATTTTGTTGAGTTCTACAAATAGTAATTATGAACATAAGCCTCTATTTATACCCATAGGGGGTTATATTTCATCAAAATGCACGTATGGAGAGTCAAAATGTTTCATAAAACCATTCACAAGGTTTGAAACCTCTTCAAATATTTAGAATAGTTACCAGAAGATTATGCAGAAAACTTAGTTTTATGAGTTTCGATCGGTCGAGAGTTCCTTTCAATCAATTGAATGCTCTTTTTGATCGATCGAACAGGAATCGAATAGCGATCGAATCATCCAGTGACTCCAGGATTATTTTCTTCATTATTTCGATCGATCGAGCAAAAGCTTCGACCGATCGAAAATCCTTTAATTCGAATTTCACTTAGAAAATTCCAGAGCTTGAATTTTCACTTTATGAAACAATACTCTCCAAACTCAAACATCATTATTACAACCTATCCATATATATACTTATATAGACAACACTATCATCATCTGACATTTGTAGTACAACTATCATAATTTGACATCTATGATATAGTTGTCACAATTTATTTTATTTAACTTTCTTTTTACATGGAAAACTCTTATTTGTTTTTGAAATCTATATAACAATCGTCATCAATTGAATTTTGAAAGAAAGAGTTTTCAAAGGGAAAAAAAATGTCTTTGTTTGGAGTTTTGTTCTATAAACTTAAAAGAGTTTGTTTCTCATCTCCAAACTTTTGAAAATGTTACACTTATCAATCTTTAATTTAAAATGTTCAATTTCATCTCTAAGCTATTGAATAGAATACTTATTTGTTGTCCTTAAACTATTGGGAAAAAAATTATAAAAAGTTTATGGATGAAAGCAAACTATTTAAAATTTAGGCAATGAAAGTGAAATTTGTGCAAACTTTGGGGACAGAAATAACATTTTAGCAAAAAACGAAAAGAGAAAACAAAAAAGCCACCTATTTACAAGTATCGAAAAGGATTGCAATTAAAATAATTAAAAAAGGCATAATAATTAGTTAGTTACTTCAAACAACATAAATCTCCTAAAACTTTGAACCACAAGGTGTTGACGAAGTTTGTGTTAGGATATGTGCTCTTTAAATGTATGACATTATGTTGTGATTAATAAAGTTGTTTTATTATTATCTAAAATAATGGTAACATAAATATTTGGACATTATTATATAGTCCATGAGATGCATAGTATGTGATTTATGTGATTTAGTCACAGAAGATATAAATCACAAGTTCTTTATAAACTCAGAATTTTAGTTCGTAGTCGTTGATGAAATTGAGCATTTCATCTGCGAAGACTATAACATATCAATTAAGATGATTTGTCTTGATCATGGAAGTGGAGACTTCTAGTTGATATGTTGATATATTTTAAGTGTTAAGACATATTGAACTAGATCACTGTGAGATTTATTATTCTACTAATGACTGTCAAATGAATAATAAATCTCACGACTTCTATTTACATCAACTCTTAATCCTGAGAGAATAATGAACCTGATCATGAAGTGTAGGTTGTTTTGATATATCAGGAGTGAGATCTAAAGTCATGATCAAAGCCTCAGTATGTTGGGCAGCCACATTAATGTTGAAGGAACATATATTCTCAAGATGAAATTCATAATCTCTTCACGGAAATATAAAATATTCCATTGAGATAAGTTTAATGGGTTTGGTTATTTAGAATGTTAGGCCTAACTACTTTAGTAAGAAGTTGCTAAAGTATATGATGATGCATAGAAAATCAGTAGGCTGAAGGCTCTGAGCTTCAATGGGCTAGTAGTTGTTTGGAAGGCCTGAAAAGAAAAAAACACAAGGTCAAAGGTGACTGGGGTGAACCGGCCAAGAACCCTTCGATGCTTAAGTTAGTTTTTTCTCTAGAACTAAAGAATTCCAACTTTAAGAGTGGTGAAAACTTACCTTCATTTGATATGGATGAGTCCTTTTATAGTGAGTTTTGGAGTGGTTACTTGTTTAGTAACTTTCTCAACGTGGATGGAAGTTAGAAGGTTCAAACTTAACTTCCACAACTGCTATGAAAGTTAGAAGGTTTAGACTTATCTTCTACAATTGCTATCAAAAGTAAAGAACTTAGTGGGAAGTTAGAGCGATGAATAAGGATTTTGCTCATACTTCAGAATAGTAGAACGTGGTTCAAATTATAAGCTCTTAAACACAAATTCACTTTGATAATTTCTAAGTGTTAGGAGGTCGTCCAGGTTCTTCCACACTGGATGACCTTCTTATACTTGGGACCTTCTCGTATTGGGACAACCTTTCTAGACTTAGACGACACTATGGATGAACTGGAGATAGTCCAATTTTGGTTCACCATCAGTTGCCCCCTTTGTCCAAGGGTCGTCCTGGACACTGTGGTAGAACTGTTTGCTTTTGACACGTGTCGATATTTTAATGGTCAATTGATATGCCACGTGTCGTCCTTGCTTTGGTTGGATTTTGTCATTTTAGATTACGCTATGTGTCACAATCTTATTGATTGACTTGTCGCATCAATTTATTTTTCAAGGAATATGCTATGTGTCAACTTTTGGTTGGTCCATGTCGCTTCATTGACCCACCTCTAGGGCCTATAAATATGTACATTCTCTCTCTTACCCTTTCATTTTTTTTCGATATTTTCCTTTTTGCCATCTCGTTCAAGAGCTCCATCTAGTCATCCTCATCTCTAGTCTCTCGTCAGGCACTTCCTTCCCTTCATCCTTAGGTTTTCGTCTTTTAGGAAATTCTGTACATTTTTATAAATATGTTTGCGTCCAGTGGTAGTACAGAGAGAGAAATAGACAAGTATCAGGATGAGTCCCTCGATGGTAGTGGCAGCTATGAGAGTAGTAGTGAAAGTAGTGATAGTAGTTCCCAATATGAGTATTATTCATCTGGGGTTCCTGGAATTCCTTACAAGGAATTTCAAGAAATGCAACGTAGGATGACTTTTGGGACTGAGGCTAGCTCGTCCAGAAGAAGTAAGTCACTTAGTCCCCCTCAAGACGAAGAAAAGGATGAAAATGTCATCTATAGCTGTGCCCTAAAGGTAGTGTCCACTCTGGATGCAAATAAGTTAACAACACTTGTAAGTAAATACCAAATTCCCCATGAGTTTAGACCTCGTCTACCTGAGAGTGAAGAATGGTGTTGTTCTCCTCTTTCTGGTTTTGGTGTATATGCTTCTTATTTGTTAGCAGGTCTTAGGTTTCCTCTTAATTCTTTTTGTAGATGTCTCTTCCATAGGTTGGGTATTGGACCAAACTAGCTCAACCCTAATGGATGGAGGACGATAATAGCCATGCAAGTGCTATGGCGTGAGGTGTTTGAGGGGAACCATCCAATCACAGTGGACGAGTTCCTCTATTGTTATAAACCCTCAGAAATTAAACAATCTAGGGGCCTTCAATTTAGTTTGATTAGGGGTCGTAGTTCTTCTAATAGGTTATGGAAGAAAGAATTTTTCTTTGTTTTTGGAAATTGGGCTGGGGACCCAAGTGATGTAAACAATGCCTTCTTTCCTCCTTTTACCAGTGCCTTAGGTCATCTTCGTTCTGAGAGTACGTCTTTCACCCTTTACTTCATCTATTTTTATTTACTTTTTTCCTTGTCTAACCATCTCTTTTATTTGGAGTGTATTGACAGAGCTCGTGCTCACCCTGAGAGGTCCTTCCATAGCTTGGTGACCCTTCGTCATCTTGTTATCTAGGGACTTGGTCTTGAGCCCACTGAAGAAAACCTTGCACACGAGGAGACCACTTGTCGAAGTAAGTGTCGTCCATCGTATTTCATCATCATCATTTTTTTTTAACTTTATCTTTCTTCATCACAGGGTTAGCCACCATGAAGGAGAACAAAGGGAAGAACATGGCCAATGGCATTGAGGAAGAGGAAGACGTCTAGGTTCAGGACGAGCCAACTCCACTGGCCGTCCAAAAGTCTGTCGTCCAGACTGCTGCTGGGAAGAGGAAAAGCATTTTAGAAGCACATGGCATAGCAACCAACATATAGATCTAAACATACAAACATGGCACAGAGCACATAAACACATAGATCTAAGCATAGGCATGTAGATCTAAGCATAAACATGGCAAGGAGCCTAAAAGCATGTGGATCTAAGCATAAACATTGAATTTAGACATATCCTAGCCCAAGAAGGCTAGGCCAACAACATCAAAGTGATAAATCATGGTGAAAAGCAAGGAAGCATGCTAGAAAAACCATAAAACATGTTAAGAAGAAAAATAAAGCAAGAACATGCTAGGAAAAAGCAATAAAGCATATTATTGAATAAGGAAAAGCTAGAAAAAGTTATGAAAAGTAAAAGGTGTGGATTGTAGCTAAAAAGCTACATCCATACCCCTAAACCTCAAATCCAAGGTATGGAACCAAGGAGAGGAAGATTGAGTGCAAGAACACTACCTTGTGATTATGGAGAAAAGAAAAGAATCAAAGCTGTTTGGATGTGTTTGGGAGAGAAATTAGAGATAAGAGAAAGAGAATCTGCCCAGAATAACTGCCCAAAATCTTCTTTTTTTGCTAAATGAGGGGTCTGAAAGCATTTATAGCTGAAATCTGACCCTTAGGCTTCCAGTGGCCCTTGAGTGGCCAGCGGCCACACAAGGGCTGCTGGAATGGATGAACCCAAAAGTGGCCTAATTTGACCAAGCCCAAACCCAACTATGACTTAAGAACCAAGCCCATATGCCTAAAAGCTCATTTCTGACCTAATTCGACTGAGGCTTACAAAAGGTGCGTACTCTAGGTATATGATGTGTGCGCACCTAAATAACTCTATGATGTGGAAAAAAGCCTCAAATAACTCTATTTTCATTTTCGTGAGATGCCAGGGAACATCTAACCTAACCCTAGAACATTACTTCTTCCATAAAAAACCCCAAGTTTCACCATCCAAAGGTGTGAGCGCAAGCGCCCCCCACTACGCTGGGTAATAGTGGTTTCCTCGTGGGACGTATGCCTCAACTTAGGATGGATTGGACGAATGGTGTAAATGGAGTCGCCACCTAGATTAGGTTTAGGAACCTATAACGCCCTTATGTGAAGGACTGATCTTTTCAGAGCATGTATCTGGAGTTTAGGTATGCGGATGGCCAAATTAGGTCTAGGAACCATGTATATAGTGCCCTTATGTGAAGGACTGATCTTACCAGAGCATGTGTTTGGTGTTTAGGTATGGAGATGGGAAGGTGTTAGGCACCCAACCCCACCCGACCCATAGGTCGGCCTCTACTCATTGTGTTCCAAATCCTAGTCCCATCAAAGAGTTTTCTAATAACCTATTCTAAACTCACACACACACACCCTAACATGCATCTAAGAAAACAACATGGCATATCATCCCCAAACCCTAGCATTCATCTATCATGGTATTAATTCATGTTTATCCAAGGGCAGCTAGTATATCAAAGTAGTAGCATGGTATTTAGAAAGGCAAACAAGCATGACATCACAACATTAAAACAAACATGTGTTGGGGTTTATGCCCTAAAATCCAATTTATTGGTATGTCATAAATAATTAATTTGTTTAATTATATGAGACTATTTGCAAATGAACTAATGCGACATTATCATAGACCATGAAATGCATTGTATGTGATTTATGTGATTTAGTCATAGAAGATATAAATCACAAGTTCCTTGTAAACTCAAAATGTAGTTCGTAGTCGGTGATGAAATTGGGCATTTTATCTGCGAAGATTATAACACATCAACTAAGATGATTTGTCTTGATAATGGAAATAGAGACTTCTAGTTGATGTGTTGATGTGTCTTAAGAGTTAAGACATATTGAACTGGACTGCTGTGAGAATAATTATTCAATCAACAACTGTCACCTGAATAATTAATCTCACGACTTCTAATTTCACAGACTCTCAATCCTGAGAGAGTAGTGAACCCGATCATGAAATGTTGGTTACTTTGATATATCAGGAGTGAGATCTAATATTCATGGTCAAAACCTCAGTATGTTGGGTAACCACACGTAGTGTTGAGGGAACACATATTTGCAAGATGGAATCCATAATCTCTTTTTATAGGGACACGAAATATCCCCTTGAGATAGGTTTAATAGGAACTAGTTATTCAGGGCGCCCACTTTAGTAAGGAGTTACTGAAGCTTATATTTATTAAAATTGGATTTCAATAAATATGAATAACTAAAAGATTAAACTGGGTACTCAAGGATAAAATAGTTGTTTACAAAGTGACAGTTTATTATTACTTTGTTCACTATGGATATTTCATGGAGGGGTCCCGATGTGCTAAGTAGTGGGTGTACCTGGGACCACTTGAGGAGGGCACTAGAAGCCATGAGGGACTGATACAAGCCAAGTAGGCTAAACTGCCTTCATGGACTTGTCAAGAGTTGATAGAAAAGCCCAAGGTCCATTGGAGCTAAAGTATTATTTGTTCCATTTGGTCCCATCTCAAGCCACAAACTAAAGCCCAATTGGGTAGGCCTAAAAGGCTAACCCAATTAGATAATCAGTTTTTATTTAATAAAAGTTATTAAATAAATTAACTACCAAGGTAGTTAGAATGTACGTATGATAAAAAGAAAATAAAACAGTATTTCTCAATAGAGGAGAAGAAGAAGAACTTTCTTTAAGAATCAACGTACATAAAGACTGATTGAGAGACCACACTTCTTGGGTATCATGTGGAATTGAGATGAAGATTAAAGGTATTCTTAAGTCTTGGCTTTGAATTTCACAGCATCAAGGTACGCTTTCTATTCTTTGTTCTAGAATTCAAGGTTACATGTTATCTCTCATGAATGAAGTAGATTCGTGATTGTTGCTTCCATTGTGTGTTTTGTATGAGATGCAAAACCAGATTTTCTAACAACATGTTCATCGTATTCATTAATCAACTCATTTTATCAACCAAATCCAATGCATGTACATGTGATTATGCATGACTTACCTCACTGCATAATAGCACCTATGCATCAATGCATGTTCATGTTTATATGTATATTCATATTTCTCGACGCCTCGCAGCTGTTCAATCACCCATCACGGTGATGCTCGCACGCCTCTCCTCCTTTCGGTGAAGGATAGATATGGAGGTGTGTCGGGTGTGACTGGAATCTAAGTCAATTTTAAGGATATTAAAGGTAAGTGAAGTCGTCACCAATCATTGGGTTTTTCTAAGGTGACTCTATTTGATTTTATTACCAATCCTAGGTTAAGAAAGTGTACCTTGATGGTGTGAAATTCAAAACCAAAGATGAAGAGTACTTGAGAATACTTTTAATCTTCACTCCAATTCCACTTGATGCCCAAGAAGTGTGGTCTCTCAATCAGTTATGTGTGTATGTTCAAGAGAGAGTGAAAAATCTCTTACACATAACATACAAACCATTTCATGTTCATAAAATTCTGTATGTTTCTTTTCACATAACTGATTATCTAATTGGGCTAGCCTTTTGGGCCTTCTCAATTGGGCTTTAGTATGTGGCTTGGAGTGGGACCAAAAGGGAACAAATAAGCCTTTAGCTCCAGTGGGCCTTGGGCTTTTCTGTCAACTCTTGACAAGTCCAAAGTTACCATTAATTATAATTAATACCACTATATAAATATAATTGCACTCTAAACCTTATTAACAAATTATATCCCAAGACTTTATTGTACATGCAACCCCTTCATAAAATATTCATAGTAATACAAAGTCATGAATGTAGATTGCCACTTTGTGAATTACTACATCTTAATTCTTGAGTACCCAGTTTAATCCTTTTAAGTTATTCACCATATATTTATGAAATTCAATTTCATAAATATATACTTTAATAATTTCTTACCAAAATGGTTACGCCTAACTCTCTGAATAACTTAACCCATTAAACTTATCTTAAGGGAATATTTTATATCTCCATTAAGAGACTATGAATTCCATCTTGAGAATATATGTTCCATCAACACTAAATGTGGCTGCCCAACATACTGAGGTTTTGACCGTTACTTTAGATCTCACTCCTGATATATCAAAGCAAACTACACTTCATGATCAGGTCCATTATTCTCTCAGGATTAAGAGTTCATGTAAATATAAGTCGTGAGATTTATTATTCAATTGACAGTCGTTAGGAGAATAATAAATCTCACAGCGGTCCAGTTCAATATGTTTTAACTCTTAAAACATATCAACATATCAACTAGAAGTCACCACTTCCATGATCAAGACAAATCATCTTAGTTAATATGTTATAGTCTTCACAGATGAAATGCCCAATTTCATCACCGACTATGAACTAAATTCTGAGTTTACAAAGAACTTGTAATCTATATCTTCTGTGACTAAATCACATAAATCACATACTATGCATCTCATGTACTATATGATAATGTTCGAATATTCATATTACCAATATTGTAGATAATAATAAAACAACTTTATTAATTACAATATTAAGTCATACATCATGTCATACATAATATCATATATAGCATCATACAATAACAATATTAAGTCATACATCATGTCATACATAATATCATATATAGCATCATACAATAGGATTTAAGGGCATTAATCCTAACAATCTCCCACTTGCCCTAAATACTATTGTGCACTAATCTAACTCCTATTCCCTCCAAATGTGACTCGAAAGTCCTTTGAGGCAAGGTTTTGGTAAATGGATCAGCTAGATTATTTGCACTTTCAATCTTTTCTACCACCACATCTCCACGAGCAATAATATCTCCAACAATGTGGTACTTTCTCTCAATGTGATTTCCTTTCTTGTGATTCCTTGGATCTTTTGATTGTGCAACTGCACCACTATTGTCGCAAAACAATGTGATGGGAACTTGTTCCATTCTCATTACACCAAGGTCAGAAAGGAATTTCTTGAGCCATACAGCTTCTTTTGCTGCTTCACAATCAGCAACATATTCTGCTTCTATGGTGGAGTCCGCAATACAAGATTGCTTAACACTCCTCCATGTTATGGCTCCACCTCTCAAGGTGAATACACATCCTGATGTGGACTTTCTAAAATCTAGATTTGATTGAAAGTCTGAATCTGTATAGCCAATGGGAATCAAATCCTCACTACGGTAAACAAGCATATAATCTCTCGTTCTCCGTAGATACTTGAGAATATGCTTTACAGCTTGCCAATGTTGTGGTCCTGGATTTGATTGATATCGGCTGACCATGCCAACTGAATAACAGATATCTGGTCTAGTACAAAGCACGACATACATGAGACTTCCCACTGCAAAAGCATAAGGAACTTGTCTCATCATATCTATTTCCTCTAGAGTCTTAGGCCTTTGGTCATCAGACAGAGGAACTCCATGTCTAAAAGGAAGTAATCATTTCTTGGAGTTTTGCATGCTAAACCGTTCTAGAACCTTATTTATATATCCAGTTTGTGATAAGTCTAACGTCTTATTCTTACGATCTCGCCAAAGCTTGATCCCTAGAATAAAGTTAGCCTCACCCAAGTCCTTCATATCAAATTGGCTTGACAACCAAACCTTAACTGATGACATTACCCCTACATCATTTCCAATGAGTAGAATATCATCAACATAAAGCACTAGGAACATTACTACTTTACCTTGATGTCTTTTGTACACACATGGTTCATCAAGATTTTGTTCAAAACCAAATGACTTGATTGCTTGATCAAATCTGATATTCCATGACCTAGATGCTTGCTTAAATCCATAAATGGACCTTTTCAACTTGCATACCATATGCTCTTGGTTCTTTACTATGAAACTTTCCGGTTGCATCATATAGATTTCCTCTTCAAGATTGCCATTAAGAAATGCAATCTTGACATCTATTTGCCAAATCTCATAATCATAATGAGCAGCAATGGATAAGAGAATTCTGATAGATTTAAGCATGGTTACTGGTGAAAAGGTTTCTTCATAATCAATACCCTATTTTTGTGTATACCCTTTCACCACTAGCCTTGCTTTAAAGGTTTCAACATTTCCATCTATCCCTCTCTTCTTCTTGTAAACCCATTTACGATCAACAGGTTTAATGCCGTTAGGCGCCTTCACAAGATCCTAAACTTGATTGGAATACATGGAATCTAATTCAGATTTCATAGCTTTGATCCAATGATGTGCATCTATATCATTCATTGCCTCTTCATAAGTGTAGGGATCCGATTCAGCCTCTTCTGAGATAGCTTCATAAGTTTCTCCCAAACCTATGAATCTTATAGGAGGCCAAACAATTCTCCCACTACGACGAGGCACCTGTGTACTAGACATCTCTTGTGTAATATCTTGTGGTGTATCTAATATAACCACATCATCCCTAGTTTCATCCATTGGTTGTTTATTTACAAGTTCATTCATTTCAGCCAAAACAACTTTACTTCTAGGATTAAAATTATTCACATAATCATCTTCCAAGAATTTGGCATGGGTACTAACAAACACTTTGTTATCCTTATGATTATAGAATAAATAACCCTTAGTTTCCTTTAAATACCCTAAAAACATGCATACTTCTGTTTTAGCTTCTAACTTATCAAACTTCCCTTTCAAGACATGTGCTGGACATCCCTAAATGTGGAGATATTTCATGCTAGGCTTGCGCCCACTCCACAATTCCTTAGGTGTCTTAGGAACAGATTTTGATGGAACTAAATTTAGAATATGCATTGCAGTTTTTAATGCATATCCCCAAAAAGAAACTGGTAAAGTTGAATAACTCATCATGGATCTAACCATTTCCAAAAGAGTCCTATTCTTTCTTTCTGCTACACCATTTTGTTGGGGAGTTCCAGGTGCAGTCAATTAGGATACAATCTCATTTTGAGTTAAGTAATCCTTAAAATCCCCAAGAAGGTATTCGCCACCACGATCAGATCGAATGGCCTTTATGTGTTTATCCAATTGATTCTCAGGTTCAGCCCTAAACTCTTTGAACTTTTCAAAAGCTTCGGACTTCCGTCTCATTAGGTACACATAACTATATCTTGAGTAATCATCAGTAAAAGTGATGAAGTACTCATAACCTCCTTTTGCTTGGGTTGACATAGGACCACATACATCAGTATGAACTAATTCAAGTAACTTTTAGGCTTTTCTCCCTTTTGCATTAAAATGTCGTTTGGTCATTTTGTCTTCCAAACAAGATTCACAAACTGGAAATTTATCAAAGTCCAATGGCTCTAAGAGACCATCTTTGATCAGTCTTTGAATCCTGTTTGAATTAATATGACCCAAACGCAAGTGCCAAAGATATGCATCATTAGTAGAAGGAAACTTTCTCTTTAATAATTTTACATGAGAGTCATTATTTAACTCATAATTATATAATTCATGCTTATCAGAAGTTAAAATATAAAGACCATCCACAATATTGCCAGAACAGATAAACACTTTACCCTTCTTTATTACAACATTGTCTTTAAGGATAACACAATATCCATGTTTACTTAAATAAGTTGCAGAAATTAAATTCCTACGAACATTAGGTACATACAAACAGTCTTCCAATATTAAAACCCTAGACTCAAAATATAAATTAAAAACACCAACAGCTACAATCGGAATCCTGCCCCGAACAGCTAAAGTAAGAAACAATTCCCCTTCATTAAGCTTTCTGGTCTCCTGGAACCCCTGCAAAGAATTGCAGATATGATTAGTACAACCTAAATCCACACACTAGGAATCCATGGGATTTTGCACTAAACATATTTCAAGGAGGAATGAACTATTCATACCCTTATTATTGGCAGCCTTGAATTTTGGACAATTCCTCTTCCTATGTCCTTTCTCACCATAATGGAAACATTTTCCTTTGAGCTTCTTTCCTTTGTCAGCAACCCCTAAGGCAATTTGTTTACCCTCTTGCTTAGTGAAGTCCTTCTTCTTCTTCTTTTTACCCTTGTCTTTTGACTTAGGTTGAGAAGTAGAAGCTTCACCAATATTGGCTTCAACATTAGAAGTACCAAGGATGTCTTCTGCCACTACCAACTCATTCATTAATTCAGACAATGTATAAATCTTTTTGTTCATATTATAGTTAAGTTTGAATTCCTTGAATGATTCTGGTAGTGACTGGAGTATCATATCCACTTGGGATTCTCCATCAATATCGACACCTAAAACCTCCAATGTATTCAGATTAGAGATCATTGTAAGACAATGCTCCCTTACTGAACTACCTTTAGCCATTTTGGTATTATAAATTTGCCTCATGGTTTCTTGCCTTGCAGAATGACCTTGCTCACCAAACATCTCCTTCAGACTTGGCATAATGTCCGAAGCTAGTTTTACATCCTGCATTTGATGCT
Organism: Notholithocarpus densiflorus; assembly: GCA_030021035.2. NCBI lineage: Eukaryota > Viridiplantae > Streptophyta > Magnoliopsida > Fagales > Fagaceae > Notholithocarpus > Notholithocarpus densiflorus. The sequence goes on along the minus strand of JARYZH020000245.1, from coordinate 35,491 downwards.
GTAGAACGTTTGAGATAGATGCTAGGATGTAGCACTTGGCCATCTCATTAGATTTTTGCCAACGATCATATCGTTGTTTTTCCTCAAGAGGAGCATCTAATAAAGGAAAGCTAGGACATAGTTTAGTAAGCACATATTTGTGCTCTTCAGCACTAAGAACTATGTCCAAATTTCTTTTCCAGTCAACATAGTTGGATCCAGTCAGTTTGTTTTGATTAAGAATAGTAACAAGTGGGCTAAATGATGCCATGACAAATCTGAAAACAATAAACATGAATATAATAAGTAAATTAGACATTATCAATTTAGCATATAAGCATATAATATGGAACCTTAATAAAACTATAATATAATATATGCAACGACAACCCAATCCATGTTTATAATTCCTTGGTAGCAAGTTTATTATAAACACATCAATTGATTGAGAACTATTCTCATTACTAGTGCTATCATAATAACTCTTATCAAACACTAATAATATGTCGTATTAACTTTAGCCTCTAAGTAATAATGACATAGCTCCTTTGGGAGGTTAACATTACACTTAGTCTAGTGTATACCATTATTTAGAATCATGTGTAGCCACATTTCATCTCCCTTTATAGTGTTTAAACTTGTAGTACCATGGAACAAAACACTTGCCTTTGGGATTGCGAGGCATATACGCCAAGACGAGGTGCTTGTCCACACTACTTTAAACGTGTAAGTTCAATCTTGTAATACTATGAAGTAAACACCCTCCTTTGGAATCACGAGACATATACGCCAAGATGAGGTGCTTACTCACACTACTTTGAACCAATAATAGAGGCCGTGAGATCTAACCCTTGCATCTCTCTCCCACTAGATGTTTTAAATTGAAGGTTTTTATATTGAAAACATGCATAAACTAATTACACACAGCCTTGCACTTGATATATATTAAAAACACTTAGAAAATTCTAAATTCCCGATTCTCGATAGATTCTCGATTGCTTCTCGATCGATCGAGCCTCTAAATTTCCAGTCTCGATCTATCGAGCATGTGTCTCGATCGATCGAGAAAAGTTCTGGATGCTCGATCGCTTCTCGTTCGATCGAGCTTCGCAAATTTTAAATTTCCAGAATTTTTCTAAGGTAGTTTTTAACGACTTTTCATGAACTAACAACCATCATATGAACATGATAGACAGAGATTGATATCAAAACTAAATTCCATTGATGCTAGAAACCACCTAAAACTTTTTTTTTTTTTTTTGCAAAATGAGGGCTCTAAAGGCATTTATACTGAAAAACTCTCGCTTCGACTTCTAGCGCACCTTGTAGGGCTGCCGACCACCCTACTGACATTAGTAGTTTTGGTCTTTTCCTGGTTCAACTTCAAATATGTATTTGAAGGTCTTCTTGGACATAGATTGAGCTGATTTTGGTGTCCCTGGAAATTTATGGATGTCTACTTTCCATAACACTAAAGAAACCGAAAATCCAACAGTTGGATCAAAAGTTATGGCATTGGGAAGTGTGCTAACGTGCTTTTCACGGTTTTCTAGATATCTCAACCATTTTAACTCCAATTTTGACCCACAAATAGACATTGGAAAGGTAATTTGATAATCTTCGCAATGACACTGGTCCCAACATGTTCTGATAGTCAGATCAAAATTAGGGTTTCTGGTGCCCTTGGGAGTTAACCTTGGGTCAAAGTTGATTAAACTTGGTCAAAGTTGACGAAGATCCCCTAGTAGCTTGGGTTTGATGTAGAAACATGAAAAATGTTGTTTTGGGATGATTTTGACCAACTTTGACTTTCAGTCAACCTAGGGTTGACCAAGGGCGTTTTGGTCAATTTGACCGGAAAAGGCATTTCGAGTGCTCCAATGCCCGAACGGGTTATGCCACGTCAATCCAGATGTTTCCGTGGCCCCATGGAGAAAAGATAATATTTTTGGAATTTTCGGGGTCCGTCACGCAAATGGAGGGTGGACAAAATACGGTGTCTACAATATTGTTTATGACGCATAAAACCCTAATCATGTAATCTAAGCAAAGGAAGACTGAAACATGTTATACCACTAACCTGAAACCTAAATTATGTGAGAGATAAACTAAACAAAAGCTAAACATGCATTTAAAAAGAATAAAATGTGAAGAACATAAATCTGGGTTTCTGGGTTTGAGCCTGCGTACGAAAACTTAAATCTGCGTATGTAGGATCAAGATGGTGTGCAAGCATGCATGAGCTTGCATATGCAAACTTGCCAAGAAACCCAACAAGCACACACAAATCAAAATCTAATCTAAACAACCTAGCATGCTTTCTAACCACTCAAACAACAAACCTAAGCTATGCAGAGAAATATCAAAGCAGAAAAACAGGGATAAAAAATAAATAAATAAAAAGATTAAAGCAAGAACAAGTACCTCAAACAAGAAGCTTCTAAAGCTTGATTTTGACCATTCCTCTCAATCAATCTACAAAATAAAATACCTAGAAGGTTAGTAAGTTTAACTAGAAGGCTTTGGACTAAAATAAGTCCTACCCATGAAACTTTAATTTTAGGATGCTTTTCAAAGTAAAAGCTTCCTTTGAATCACCTTTTTGGAGTTGATTCTTTGTCTTTTTGGGAAAAAGGCCTGTAGGGCCTTTTTATAGTGTTCAAAGAGAAGGGGCGGAAGCAATTCCAAGCGATATGGGATTGCCTTTGCCAAGATTTTGAGTAAAAACCCTTCCTTACAAAAATCCTTAATCCCTAGCTGTGTACGCATGCTCGTGGCTGCATACGCAAGGGTTAATGATGAGCACGCGACCTTGGGCCATGTACGCACCCTTAAGGTTTCTGCCAAGTTTTTCTTTCTCCTAATAGCATCTTTCAACTAAAGTATTTCCATAGCTAGGCCCTAGATCAGCCCTAAACCTCCTAGTGTTATCGTCATTTGGGAACGGAGGATTAAGTTGTAAGAGGTACAAAATAAGGTGTTTACAAAAGGGTCCAAAATTTTCCACCTATTGAAACCTTTGGCAAAATACCACTAGAAACCCTAAACTTTAGAGTTGTAGGCTAGAGGGGCATAAGTGGTGAACATTTGATTAATCTTTAACCACCATTTGGTTAGCAGATAATCTTTTACTCACTAGAGTTCGAATTTCTAATGGGTGCTGCATCCAAGCTTATTAGTAACCACTTACGGCCATCCAGAAAACCCTAACTAAGTCATTCAAAATCATTGCTCCACACATACAGTAGTGGTAGTGATTTTAGCTTGATAGGCCAAGAATGTATTGACCCCTTGTATGAATTAACTAATTAATTAGCCAAGTTAATTAATTAATTCAATTAGCATGCAATAAGCGTGGTAGCACAAACAAATCACCAACTCAGTTAAAATGCAGCGGAAAATAAATTGACACGGTGATTTGTTTATGAATGGGGAAAACCTACACGACAAAAACCCCACTGGGTGATTTTAAGGTCACCACTCCCGAGAATTCACTATTATCACAACAAGCGGTTACAAGTAAAGGAATCCCAGTACCTTATACCAACCTATAGTAGAACCCTTACCCCAATACCCAATTGGACTTGTTCTATAGTGACAATCTCTTCTTTTCAATGCACGGCTCCCAGTACGTGACTAATCAATTCGATGTGCGGATCCCAGTACACGGCTTACTCATCAACTTGAGAAAGATGTTGGCTGCAAAGTTCTTCAGTTCATCAACACGATAAAGATCACAAAGCTCCTTTGTTACAAAACCCTATGGTGTACAAACATAGCAGCTTCTTGAATAGAAAGATGAACTAGGGCATATGTCTCTGGTTCACAATATGCTTGTGAAAAACTTTTGCATTGAGTTGCATCAGTTGTGACGGCCCTTAAAACAATCCTTATATATGTTTAGGGTTGTGAGAAAAGAAAGCCCAAACATCTATTCACGGATTGGAGTGAAATCAGATCAGAAAAACTGATTTTCATAAACCTCAACAGATAACCTATCTATCGAGCAGTTGTCGAGCATCGAGTTGAAACAACTTTTTAAACCTCGATAGATACTAGCTGTCGAGCTTTAAAATCTAGCACTTCTTTACTTGATTCTTGGACAGACTTGTATGGTTTTAACACTTGAACTTGAAACCTTGTTCCTTGAAGTATTAAACGCATCCTAGATCTACCTAATTACAAGTAAAGTGCATTTTGTCAAAGGATTAGCTAATTCTATATTGACATATGTTCCTAACAATGATTCACATATGTCCTAACATAGTTGAAAAGCCGGTAATCAACATCACTGTGCGTTCCATGAGAGAGAGAGAGTATGGATCACAAAAATGATCTAAACTCTCCTTCTAGATTCTTGTTTATTTCATGTTTTTTATGTTGTTTTGATTCCTTAATTTGATGTTTGTGTACAATAACATGTTTTGTGTTTGCTGCTTGCTTCATTTCCTTTGTTGTTTTTTTTTTTTTTTTTTTTTTTTTTTTTTTTTTTTTTGCAAATCTATTAGAATCCTACAATCTACCTAAGGATGTGTTGTAGACACCGCATTTTGTACCCCTTACGACTCGGGCCCCTGTTCCCCAATGACGCCAAAATTCTAAGGCCCAAGGTTGGTTTAGGGCCCAATCAGATTACAAATTGACTTGAGAGATGTTAAAATGGAAAATATAACTTTTTAATGAGTAAAAAATCTATTTTTGGAAAATAAATGCCAAAAGAAACCCTAGGCCTACGTACGCAAGCATGAACCTACGTATACAGGCACGAGCCTGCGCACGCAGGCAGGGTTTCAGAAGCATAAGAAAGGCAAGTTTTCTGCATTAATGTTGAGGTTTGGAACAAATCCCACAACTTCTGGAAGCCATTCCAAACCCCCATTTTAACAATATAAATAGCTATACATGGTACCTTTCAAAGACACATAAAAATCCCACGGGAAAACACTAAGATTCATTAGAAATAGTGAATCAAAGAGGGAGTTTTTCACAAAACATCCTCAAGTCAATTTTATTTGATTAGGGCCTTTTCTGGCCTTGATCCTTGAATTTTAAGATTACTAATCGCATTCTTATTGATTTGTGATAGATTTGACTGAGGGGAATGGTAAAAAATCAAGCCTAGTAGCTTTTGCTTTAAGGTATTTATTTCAAACTTTTTATTTTATTTTTAATTCTGTTTTGTTTGTTTATTTACTTGTTTTATGTTTTAATATGTATTTGTAGTCTAGGTTTACGTCTTTGTATGTCTTAAAAGCATGTTAGGGTGTTAGATTTACAATTTTAAGTTCTGTCTTGTTTCTGTTTTCGTTGTTTTCTGGGTTGGGGTTTTTGAACAATCCTACGCACGCATGCTTTATGCATGCGTACACAGGTCAAATCCTGCGCATGCAGGTATTTGGCCTACGTATGCAAGCTTCTACATTCATACGCAAGTCGTTGTCTAGAAACCTTAATTTATGTTTTGCTTTGTTTGTTTCACATATTATACCCCTATTTTTTATCCTCCATGTATCTGTATATGAGTTTGAGTCTCTGTTTCACATGTTGGTTTGCCTTTCACATGCTTAGATTAGGGTTTGTTTTCATTTCTTTGTTAAATGCCATGCCATTCATTCACATGTCCATGCATAATGCCATAGGTGCTGAGTTGCTATAAGGTAAGTGAGGTAAGTCATGCATTCACATGAGCATGCATATTTAAATATGATTTTGCTTAACAATGGTTTTGGATATGCTTATTTGATGAGTTGTGCTTAATCACATGCTTATTTGATGGTTTTAAATATGCTTAATCACAAGGTAAGTGAGGTACATCATGCATTCACATGAGCATGCATATTTGTGTCTCTGCCTTGTTTTGTTGCTGCGTTAGATGATATAATATGATAGGAAATGTCATGTTAGATGTATGCTAGGGTTTGGGATGAAATGATGTGCCATGATTAGATGAATGTTAGGTTGTTTGCTAGATGTATGTTAGGGTATGCCATGATTAGATGTATGTTAGACCTTGTTTGATCACATGTTTTATCCGCTCTTCCATTTTCTGTTTTATTTTCTTTTAATTCTATACCTTATTATCTTTCATTAACTGCATTTATTTGCTTTCAAGTACATATCTTCTACTTTGTTTTGTTTCCTTTTGTGCATCACATGTAATAAAACCTAAGGTATCTAAGCCTTTTTCTTTCTTTTCTTCTTTGAACATAAACCCTAATACATCTTCTCTTTTCTCTCTCATTCACTCTTTAATTTGATCTCAACCCCAGAAGGTAATTAAAAGAACCAAAGATAAACAAGGAAGACTTTTCAACTCGAAAATGTTATATACTTTCCAAAATTCTTAAGTCAATAGTCAATTTGGATTCAATCTCTTTTGGAAAACTAATTGATTATTCAAACCTAAGGAAATCTAACATTCAATAAAATCCTTTCAATAGTTAAATGATAATTGAGCAAAAATTTTATTTGGGTTATTAACTCATTTTCAAATTAATAATTTAGTTAAAACTTAATTAAAGGAAGGTGTCTTAAAAAGCTTCAAGATAATTAAGAATGTTTATTTGAACTTAAATGACAACATAAAAGCCAAGCTAATTCTTTCTTAATTAATCAAATTTAGTCAATCCTTAAAGTATGCAAGACCATTGGTAATGAATCAAGATCATCTAAGTCTAATAAAGGAAAGATACTCAAAGGCTAATGAAGCTTTCACTTCGATTAATGCTCCTCTTATAAGACTTAATTACTCATTCAAAATAAATCTCTCAATCTTGGTTGGTATCCACATGCATGATGACATGACTAATTTGTCTCTTTACATTTCTATCATTCTACGTGCTTATGTGATCACATGTTTTATCCGCTCTTCATTTTTTGCCTCACATGACACGTAGACTGCTCTCTAAGATATAGATACAAATGCATATCTATTTGAGCCTTTATTAGCTCACATTCTGCCTAGTTTAAGCAACGATATATGAAAGCCAGCAATTGCTGGACAGGTTTGGGGCGCCTATCCTCTTCCCATCGTGTATCCTAACTTAGGACCTATAACCAAGTGGCGACTCTTTTGTCTATTTTTAAGAGGCTCTGCGTACTCCTAGGCTTGTATTGGTTTTGAGTCTAAAATTGCGTATAGGGAGGTTAAGTACCACCTATCCCTGCCTTTGCAATGTGGAATTGACATGCTGATGTGTAAAAAAAAGGGGGTACAGTTCACAAAAATTACAACTACAAGAGACTATTTAAGTGTTATATTTCGAATATAAAATGGTGCTAAGAAACAAAGAGGCCTACCACATAGCTAGGAACACAAAGGAAAAGCCTTAGACTACTCCCCCACCTCTCTCTCTCTCGTGTGTGTCTGGTGATGCTTTTTGCTTCTCTTTCTTTGAGGAAGAAGGTTTTTTGAGGTGTTATAGGAAAAACTCATTGTGTTTTAGTTCTCTTTCAATGTGTTTCTTCTGGATTTTAATAAAGGGTCAAGATGAGTTGGGTCTTAGTTAGTTGTTATTCTATCTTAGATCAATTTTTATAGAATCTTTTATTGAGAGAATTAGATGAAGAATTAGAGAGAAGACATGAAGAGGTCTTCAACATGTAATAGTGCTTGATCTGTTGGGCAGTTATTCATTGACTCCATTCATAGCTTTTTGCTAAGCACAGTAAGGTGGTCAATTTTAAGTCTTTTGTACCCTTTCCTAAATTGTGCAAATTGCCAAGATCATTGGAGCATAGTGTTTAATCTTTTTTGTTGTATTACTGATTGATTAAGTTTGAAAATGTTAAGAGAAAGACTCATCATCCTATGATTTTCCAAGTGCAAGTAAGCCATGCTGCGCACCAATTCCATTGCAAACGGAACTTTTGATTTTGTCTTTCCAATGTGCTGAAAAGTTGATGCAAAAGAAACTTAAGGCTAGCCATTTGTGGTAGGTTATTGAAAACTAAGTTGATTAGAAGCAAACGAAAGGAATTAAAACTCTTCAAGAGACTCTCTCTTGGAAACAAACTCAAAAATCTGCAATTCATCAAAATTGAGTGGTCTTTAATTTACAATTCTTGGCCTATTTATTATATAGAAGCACACTTGAATTACTAATTCCAAGATCCTAAATAAAAAAATAACTCAACAAATGGCTACTACTAATGCCAATTGCCAAGGCACTAACTAACTCAAAAAGAGTCAGCTAGCAGTTTTTAGATGAAATCAACCATAATAAAGAATTCTGTTAAAATGCTAGTCGCCAATAATTGCACTTATAACATGTTGGAGAAAAATCATAAAATCTCCTCAATGTTTATCTCTGATTTAAAATAAATGACTACCAAAAAATATCAATATATATGGAATCTAAAATTTCAGCAAGCATCAATAGAGACACAACCATATAAGAACACCAAATCTTACATAGAAAACTTTTTGGTGTAGAGGGAAAAACCACGGAGCAGCTCTGAAAAATATCCACTATGAAAATAGATATTACATTTCTCAAGTTTATGCCAAACTTGAGTTCACAATAAATTGGAGATACAACAAATATATCTCAACAAGTAAATACAATCTCACCACAAAACCGAGTTGTAAGATCTTCATTTGAACACTCCAACACTCTATGGTTGTAACACTCAAAAATCCTCCAAGAGAACTCTACAAATTTAAATTCCTTATGTGTAGCTTGAGGAAAGAAAAATGTCTCATTTTACTTTTTCACTCTCATGGTGTTTCTCTCTAAATTTCAGACTGCACCACTCAAATGGTTGAATGGCCTCTCTCATAGTTTTACCAAAAATTGCTCTCACACACTCTGTTTGTGTGTCAGTGTGTCTCTCTTTTCTTTAGATTTCACTAAGGATGAATGGCCTTAGGATCTATTTGGTTAGGTGGATATTAGGGAGGATGGAAAAAACAAGAGAGAAAAGGGGAGAGAAAATGGTTTTTGTGACTATTTGGTTGGAGAGAAGAGAGGATAGAAAATTTGGTGGCTTTCTGGGCCCACCAAAATGTTTTCTTCCCAAATCAGGTAGAAAACTAGAGAGAAAAATAGGAGTTATGTTTTGTACAAAATTGCCAATCTCAATGTTCAAAAATTTTGAACTTTTCTGACTTTTACTTCTTTGCTTTTTTTATTTTTATTTTTATTTTTTTCTATGTTATCATTTGTGCTGATTCTTTATTTATCGTTTTTGTTTTGTTTTAGTTTTAGTTTTTTGTTTTGTTTTTAATTTTTGGGTTCTTGAACTTCATTTTTTTGGTTAAATGAAGTACCGTTTATACATAATTTTTTAAATAAACATAATGTGTTATTTTTTGTTATATTTAATAGGAACATGGTAGTAAATTTATACAAACAATATTTTCTTTTCTCTCATTTTTCTTCTCAACCAAACAAATGAGTTTTCTATCTCTCCACTTTTCCATCCTCCCAACCACAAACCCATCGGAACAAATCACAACCACCACTTGGAACAACCACATAATCAAAATATAACCACCTCCTCTGACCCAAGGACTAGAGAACATCAACTCAAATTCAAAACTGCCAACAAAAACAACAAAAAACCACTACCACAACCGCCAATCTACACCAAAACCCATAACCCATAGCCCACTACCTCCATGCCACCATGACCCATGACCACACCACAACCGCACCACCACCACCGCACCACCCAACAACCCAGCAGCAACCCATGCCACAAAACCCATAGCCCATCTTAGGGATGTGTAGCGAACTTGTGAACCCACCAAAACCAACTCGATCCAACCGAACTCGTCGGGTTGGGTTGGGTTATGAATTTTTTTTTAACAGTGGGTCGGGTTGGGTTTGGGTCATAAGATTAACAAATTCATCTAACCCGACCCGACCCACCTATATTGAAAATTTTAAAAATATATTAAAAAAATATATTATACGATTATTTTTATTTACTTTTTTGCTACTTCTTTTAAATAAAACCCAAACCCTACATTATCCTCATATAGTTCTGTTTGTTCGATTTTATGCTCATGATTATTTGGTTATAAATTTGCTTTTATTTGTAGTGGTGTTGTTCTAATTTTCAATTTAATAATAATAATAATAATAATAATAATAATAATAATAATAATAATAATAATAATAATAATAATAATAATAGTAATAAAAAAAAAAAAACTATACAACCCATGGGTCCAACCCGACCCAACTCGATCGACATAGGTTGGGTTGGGTTGGATTGTTTTAACCCACCATGGTGAGTTAGCTTGAAAAAACTCCTCAACCTGACCTAACCTGACCCATGCACACCCTTAACACACCTCACCCATAGCCCACTACCCCTATGCCACCATGACCCACGACCACACCACCACCGTGCCACCACCATCGAACTACCCCCCAACCCAGCAGCAACCCACACCACAAAACCCACAGTGTTTGTTGTGTGAGAGAGAGAGACAAAAAAAAAAAAAAAAAAATCAGAAAAAATGAAAAGAAATGGTGAAGTCATAGTTTTAGAAAGAGAGTAAAAATGTGTGAATTAAAAACTATTAAAGTAAGTTTACAAACATGGTACAGTAAACTCTATAAATAAGAATTCATTGTAGCATGGCTATAAAAAATTTTAAGCATACACAACCAATTAAAGATGGTTTTTGATGGGTTGAGTATCTAAAATAGCAATTTGTGAGATTTTGCACCCTCTATACTAATGCTCTAACAAATTGATAATTTAGTCCACTTATCTAACTGATTTTTACAAATTAAAGATACAGATACTTATCCTTCTCTCTTTTTATTTATTTTATTTATTTCCCTATTACATGAAGTGGGCGTAAAGGCCCCAAAAACCCACTACTTCACATGATGAGCTTTTAAAATCCTAGATTTTCCTAATCTCACAGATTGGGCTTGAAGCCAATAGCATACTTTTATCAAAGCTCAAGGCCCCTATTTACACAAAACCGGCTAGGGGGTGCAAAATTAATGAAGGAACCAAATAAGCCATTGGGTTACAAGGCCCACACTAAAGCTTTGATTTAAGCTAAAAATAGTAATAATAAAATAAAAACCAAACAAACAAGAAAAATAAATAAATAAAACAAACCCCAAGCCTGACCCACCAAGGGATAATAAAAAGAATAAAAAGAGAAGAAACCATCTGCTGGAAGCTGCCAACTCAAGGGAAAAGACAAGGCTTTCTCTTCAAATTTCAAACCACTTGAAAAATGTTTCTCTCCAAACTCTCAATTTGTTTTTATCACCTCCCATCCCAAAAAAGAAAAAAGAAAAAAGATATATTGTTTAGCACCTCACAACTAGGCCCACCATATTTGTAATTTTTTTTTTTAAAATTTAATAACCGGTGTATGAGATGATAGGTGAATTGAAAGGTGTTGTGAAATTGGTATGAATATACTTGAAATGAGAAATGATAAATGAAGCATTGAAACATTTGAATGGAAAAATGGAATCTAAAATAATAGTAATAAATCCCACGATTTTGAAATCCAGATTGTTCAAAGAATCGAAAAAGTAAAAGGTTCAAGGTTTTTAAGGTCATATTGGGGTTGAAACGAGGTCGAAGGGTAATAACATCATAATATATTTAATAATTATTTAAAAGATAAATAAATACTATATTAAATTAGTAAAAATAGAAAGTTGACTAAAATAGTCCAAATAAATAGAGAAGTGCTACATCTATGACATTTTCACAACAAATCATAGATGATAAGTTGTTATCAATATATATATATATATATATATATATATATATAAAACTGAAACTTCTGAACTCTCCACAATTTTTCATGTCAACATTTTTTTTTAAAATTTTTAAATCTGATTTATATCTTTTTATTAAATATATATACTCTCCTTTCTCAAACCAAATACTCTTCCCCGATATAATTTTGAAACCAAAACACTAAAGCAATTGTGCAAGGCCAGAATGGCAGAACCTCTCCTTTTGACAAAACCAAACCCAGCACCTGTCCTTTCGACATTACTCACCAAATGCAGAACCTCTACACTCTCTCAAATGCAGATCTAAGCTATTTCACAGAAAGCTTGCAAGAGCACGACCACGGGTGCCAACATTTTCAATCTCCAACCCAGCCTCCATATCAGAGCATTCTCTATCAGTATCTCTCAATTAATCTATGAATAATCTCTTTTCCTATTGTCTTTAATTAGGGTTTCCTGTCAATTTAAGGATTTTGTCTTTAATTAGGTTTTTTCTTTTCTTTTTTTTCTTTTTTGGGATCAATTTAGGGATTTCAATTCCTAACCCCTTTTTCTCTCTATTCTTTTTTTTTTTGAAGTCAGGGAAACACTCATAGAAAATCAAATTCTACAGGTTTTGTGAGAAAGTGGAGATAGTATTGAAGAGTTTGAATGTTAATGTTTTGATTAGAAATCATTGTTTTTTTCTTTCATTTATTTTTGTAGATACGTTTTGGTAATCAAATTTGTTCAGAAATCTATAACTATAAACAAATTTAATTAGGACTCTATAACCATTATCTTATAAATAGTTTTTGCGATAATGTTTATTCTTTTTTTTTTAATATATATTTTTTTGTGCACCAAACCAGTTCACGGCTGTTCAATTTATAATTCTTTGTACATTTGTGTTGTTCCTTCCCTGCAACAGATTTAAAACAACAGATTTCAATGAATACCGAACAGCAACAGATTTAATTCTTTGTACATTCGTTTGCTGTTTTAAAGCAGGTTTCATTCTTAATTTTTGTTCTTCCATTCACTTTTATATAGATTTAATATTCCTGATTAATTTCTGCTTTTTTATTGCCTTTCTCTTCAGTCTTTTCCTCCATTCGAATCAATGTTAAAGGTATGGTATTCGTTTGCCTCTGTACTAAATTTCTGAATTTTTTTTTTTTTAGTATAGGGTTAACTATTTGTCTATGTACATCTAATTTCTAAATATTGTAGTGTTCTGTTTACATTTAAAGAACTCATGAAACTCAATTTGAATTGTAACTTATCATGTATAAATATTTTTTTTTTGAATTTTAAGTAATTAATAATTGCATTGGTATGCTATTGAGACACACAATCCAAATAAAATTGTAAAAGAGTCATGAAGGTTGGTTGAATTTTACTCTGTTTTAATGATCATGTTGATTATATGTGTGCTTTACCTATAAACAATTGCATTGTTGTATCTTCTAGAGTTTGATTTTTACAGACTTAACTTGAATGTTTTAAAGCTAGAACTCGCATGAGCACATTAACCAAGTTCTTAAGATTTCATAATAGCTGAATCTCCAAGTTCTAAGTCTTTTTACTATGAAATCTTAAGTAAGTGACCAGGAAGTCGGGGAAAGCCCTGAAACAACAAACATATATGCTTGGCAATATTTAAAATATGAGCATTAAGAACCTTGGTTCTCAAATCTTCTTATTTATACCAGGTTAACTTGATTAACAATACTGGGGATTATGACATGTTCTAATTTTGCACCTAATATGAAGATCATTATTGGCAAATGTGATAATAACTTTTTTTCTGTAAAACCATCCAGACCAATTAGATTATGTCAATTTTGTCTTGCAAAAATGAGAGAGGGAGTAAAGTGTCAACCCAATCAAAATGATCAAAGGATCAAATGTCTTGATGAGAAACATAAATGTCATGACTATAGAGTATGTCTTTTTTTTTTTTTTTTAATTATTTTTAATACATGCGCTTTTTATTTTTTGATAAGCCAATACATGCACTTATATTATATGAACTTACACTGTAACATTGGAAAATTTGAACAGAGGAAATGAAATAAAGCTTACACTTTGGGGATTAGTTGCAAATCAAGTTGAGGAGAGCTTTATTGAAAATCTAGGCCCTTTTATCATAATAGCTACATGTTTGACTGTTAAGACTTTTAAAGGCAAGTTCATTTCTCTTTTCTATTTCTCTTTATAAGTAATTCTGCACCCAATCCTTGAAGACAAAAACCTTCTTTTGAACTACATGAGAAATCATCCAATTGTTTGAAATACAAAGTATTTTGGTTGAATTATTATGTAAGCATCCAATTAAGAAGTTGTATAACTGGCTGGAAACCCAGTTATAGTTTGTTATTTTCTATTTGATTATTGAATGCCTTGTAGATTTTATAATTTTGAATTTGGTTGGAAATTATTATTATTATTATTTGTGAATTTGAAAATTTTGGAGTGGGAGCTGGTATGGGGCCCAGAAAGACTTAATTGAAAACAATTTTTTTTTTTTTTTTTTTTTTTTTTTAATGTTTATCTTTTGCTAGTGAAGAGGGACTGAGGGAGAAAATTTAGGTGTTGAGGCTGCTGGAGCTAGGGTTTTTCTCAAGCTTTCAAGCCTCTTTGTGAAGATACATAGGTGGCTTTTGGTTAGGATGTCTCTAAATTGTAAGCTCTGCGGCCTTAATGGTAGATTACCAAACTGTTCCAAGCTGAAGAAGGCAAAGGAACCTTTACATGGGCCTAATTCTGTCAGAAAATGGAGAAGAAAGCTTCTGTTTTTCTTCTGTCTTTTAGTTTCTATTGTTCTGAAATAAATTTTAGATCAAAGTTGTGGGCTCCCATTAATTCAACTCATAATTTTTTAGTCCTTAGACAAGGAACTTGAATTCAAATCCTACCTATACAAAAAAATTAATTGATATCTTCCTGATGATAAGGGTTATAATCATGAAACTAATGTCATAATTTTAAATAAAAAAAATCCTATTGTAATTGTTTATTAAAAAAAAAAAAGATTTACATCAAAGTTAAAAACATAAAAGAGGCAGTGTAATTTCTCAAAAAGACCTGAGCATCTAACACTGAAAGCACAATTGGTATCAAGGCCAGTTTGTGCAGTTCATTGCAGCCTAATTCACTGGGGAAGCTACCTAAACAGCTTTTGGAGTTTTAAAATCAATGGGTGCCAAATTGCTTCCTACTTTAGGATCCCCTCGAATTGATGCAGTATTAAATAATAATTGATTGAGATCAAAGTATGAATCCCTTTACTGTTTATATATGTATGTGTGTGTGTGTATGTGTAATGTATTGTGTAATGCTTGAGTTCTAAAGATCTAACGTATGTTATTCTAATATGTGAGAGATTTGCCAAGGCCCACTTGGTTTATTATAATTTTGTATAGATTATAAACCACCAGCTTCATGCTTTAACTTCCTTATTATTTGAATCAGATCAGGTACTGTATTTATAGCTTTTAAATTGCATCTTTAATAGCTCTGGACTCTTACTGTGTTAGTCTTGACTGTTTCATTTGACTTGAATTGTCTTTTGCGTTGCTTTAAATACAAATTTTGTATTTGTAGAACCAATTTTGTAGTCAATGTATGATCTCTGAGTTAATTACAGTTTAATTAGACTGTAGTGAAAATTGGTGTTCTTATAAAATAAAAAGAATAGAAGAAGAAAAACATTTTGAATTGGACTATGCTGAAAAAATTGGTCAGAAATGAGAGATGGACTAGGGATGCAAGGTGGTTTGAAGCTGAAAATAGGATTTTAATACAGTGACCAGTTTTGCTATTATGATTATCGGTTTTTATGTAGTTGAATAATTGAGTGGCAAAAAGATCACACTCCTCTTGAAATTCAAATAAGGGTAAGTATGTTATGGAAATATTCTTAGAT
This sequence comes from Notholithocarpus densiflorus, assembly GCA_030021035.2. NCBI lineage: Eukaryota > Viridiplantae > Streptophyta > Magnoliopsida > Fagales > Fagaceae > Notholithocarpus > Notholithocarpus densiflorus. The sequence goes on along the minus strand of JARYZH020000245.1, from coordinate 19,870 downwards.
AAGCACATATTTCTGTGATTACACTATACGGCAGATACATTACAAGGCTTTTGTTTTTAAACTATTGATCATTGTGTGTGATAGATCTCTCTATTGAATTGGCTTTTACATGTAATTTCTTCCTTCTAATTTGATATACAATTTAAAGAATCTATGTGCAAAAAGTGTCTGAGACCATCTATCAAGTTACATATTAGATGAAAAGGACGAATAGTTCCATTTTTATTGTTTGCTTTATTATTATTATTATTATTATAAGTTCCTCTCAATGCAAAGTTAGCATTGGATTTTGCAGTTGGAAGAGTGGAAAAGAAGACTAGCTGATTGGAAGCATGGTAGTACTGAAGGAGTATATTCCATCTCATTCTTTATTGTGATGTCTTTGTGATCTTCTTGCAAAGCAAAGTTGGTAATATCATATTAAATTTGGTACTTTTCTGTAGAGTTTTCTGATCTGTTAGATAGAGATGTTTTTCTGTGCTTTTGTTGTTGGAATAACATGGGTTCCAAAATAGGTGCCTAGGATCAACTTAAGGATAGTGTGTGCTAGGTTGGATAATTGATTGATTGGTGTTATTGTTGCTTTCATATGCCTCTTATATCTACAGCTGAATTCATAGATAGCTTACCTTCTTCCATTAAGAATTTTCCAATTTTGTTATTACAACTTGAGTTATGCATTTTTTGCTTGCTTGTAAAAAAGGATATAAGTGCAATTTATGAAAGTTAGAATAACAGTTTATTATCATTTTTCTTTATTAAATGAAGATAGAAGAAAATTTGTTATATATTTTTTAGTTTTTCATAGATACTTGTTTGTATATGAGTTTGTTTAATTTTATATTTCTGTCTAATTTATTGGTCTTTGTGATGTTTCTAGCAAAATGATTTTCCTTTTTTGGTGATTTTTATTGGCTTTACTTACACTAAGTGATGTTTGTATGTCTGTTAATCAAATAGTTCGATGAAAGCGATAGACAATTTAAATAGAATTTCATAGTGGGTTTGTATGATTGTGTCCGAAATTGTAATTTTAAGATAGATTTGTTTGATTTTGATAGCTCGAATTTATTTTTCCTAAAGTAAATGTATCACAACAATACTTTTTGGGTTATCAATATTGTTGGGTTCCTTAGAATAATGGTTAGAACTCTAAGCCATATGGTTATGGTTGTAAGAAAATGTTTGCTCTACTCTCTGCCCTCTACAACACTCTAATATGTAACATTGGTTACACATTTTTGGATTGGATATTAGCTTTAGGATGTTGATTATAATGACAGAATTTTGTATAACCTTATACACATTCTTATGCAGTGATCACATGGCACTTCTTAAAGCTTTTGAAGGATGGAAGGATGCAAACCGTAATGAAAAGAGTCGTGTCACCTTGCAAATGACAAAAGATATGAGAATGCAATTTGTAGATCTATTTAGCATTGGCTTTGTAAACAAATTGATGAGTGCTAATGTAAGTTCTTTAAGATTTTCAAGTTTTAAAGCATTTGATTTGCTAAAATCTTATAGTTACTAAAAACTTTCCCATGCATCGCACGGATTAGTGACTAGTTGGTTCTAATTTAGATCCATTTGACCCACGTTTTTTTTGAATAAAAACTCGGGTTTTGGTTTCAAAACACTAGTTTTAGCCCGGTTGGCTATGTGTGTTCTATCGTTTGCGATTTTAAAACGTGTGATTTCAAAACGAAAGATTCTTCTGCGAATTTGAAAACACCATTCTGAAGTGTTGCAAAACGCATTTTTTTAAAGTACAATTTACCACAAATACCCCCATCAAACTTGAACAAAGAACCTAGATAAATATTTCTCATTTTTTCCTCCATTGTACCTTCACCTCTACTTCACCTTTCATTCTGCTTCCGCCATAGCCTTCTAAATCCTCAATAAGCTGGAGCACTCATATTCATCCTCTTTCTTTTCTTCAAGCCTCAAATGGAAGTATCATGGACAACAAAAGGATGGGTATTTGATCTTTGAGGATAAAAGTGAAAGGTGTGCAAGTGATAGAGAGGTGAAGTACTTCACGTGGAGTGATGTCTTCACCCTACATGTGTAGTTTTTATTATTATTTATTAAATGGAATACTTTAATTATATGAGTAATGCTATAACCACAAACTGTTTTACAATATTTTTACAAAATGTTGATGTGGCCAACATCTTATTGGTTTTCATCTAGGCCCACCATTAATATCACTTTTTCATTTACTAATAATCATTCACCCACATCAGTAGTTTGTAAAATAGTTTGTATCTCTAGCATTATTCTAATTATATATATATGATATTGAATTTAATAAATGGAATACTTTAATTATATATATAAGATTAAAACAACAGTTGAAAATCACACTTTTTACAAATTTTGCCAAACACTCTAAAATTGCATTTTGAAAATGCATGTTTTAAAACCACTACTTTTTCAAAAATGCACTTTTACAAATAGCTTATCCAAACGGACCCTTAAACTTATCATTAAAATTACTTTTTTGCTAACCAATAACAACCTATAACAACCTGCCATGTATGATTTTGTTATGAAAGTGTGGTGAACATATCATTTCTCAAATAAATATAGAGATCTATATTTCAAATGTATTTTTCATATCGTAACTTTCACAAGGTAAATAAGAAATATTAAATCATAGTAAAAAATAAATAGATATTTAGTTTCTTAATCAAGGGTGTTAATAACGTATCGAAAGTTGTTTTGGTTTAGTGAAGGAGACGAAATATTTTGGTATTAATTAATATCTATGTACCATTTTAGAATTACTACTATTATATATATATATATATATATATATATATATACATACATATGAAATTAATATGCTTAAACTTTTTGTTGTAGCCCAATATTATACTCTTTTTTATGTCAAGCTTTTTTTTTTTTTCTAATTATCTATTTTTTTTAAGAAATTTTTTTCTAAATTATCTCAAATAATGTCAAGCCCATTTGATTACCCAATACTCCAATCTAATCTAACATAATCTATATATACTATAGGGTAAATTGCAAATTACACTCCTGAAGTTTAAGGTTGACTGGATTTTACACCCCAAAATTTCAAAAACTTAATTTTACACCCTGAAGTTTGGTTCTGTTAGCAATTCACCCCTCATGGTTAATTTCTGCTGTTAAGTGACACATCATCATGTTGATGTGTTTTATTTTTGCCAAATTAGCCCCAAAACTACGTCGTTTTAGGCCTAAACTTAAAACAAAATTCTCTAGCCTAAATGACATAGTTTAAGCCAAATTCCTAAAATCTAAAAACAAAAAGCACAAACAAGGTTGAGACCCACAAACGGCCAAACCTCACGAACCCAAAACGATCATCTTGAATGATCCCATGCGGTGGTGGCGGCCTCGGCGGCGACTTCCTCAGCTCTGACTGCTCGTGCTATTTTACATCGGTCCGAACCCAAGCCCCACAAACCTAAGCCATGGTTGTCTAAACCCCACAACTGGAGAGTCGCAAGAAAACAAGGTTGTCTTTACAAAGATGGAGGAGTTTGTCTAGGGTCTCCAGCTTGATGACGGTGTTTTTCTTTTTACGTTTGTTTATGTGTTAGCATAGAATTGAAATTTGAGCTAGCTCCGCCCTGGTTGAATTGAGATTTCTTCATATTTAATATTTTTGATTACTTTACTATTTCTGGCCATTCAATATCTTATGGTAAGTTGATATCCATCCTTTTATCTAGTCAAATTCAAGTTTAATTATGACCATTTTTCTTTGGAAGTTATCTTGATCTTGTGCCTATCGATTTCCTTGAGCTTCCATTTGTACCCCATTAAAATACAATTTCATGTCTTAGTTTGCTACAAGTTTTCAATTCCTCCAATGGTTTTATAAAAATAGAAATAACTTGTATTTTTGTGCTCTTTCAGAAGCCCGTAGGCCTGAAAATGAAGATGTTTTTATGCAAGAAGATGAAGAGCCAAGAGCTTCCGATGAAGAAGTAAAAAAAAGGCTGGTGGATGGACTGAAGTTATAGATGTCAGTAAAGATGAGAACCCTACTGATGAGGACAAGGAGGAGATAGTGCCAGATGAAACTATCCATGAAGTTTTAGTTGGGAAAGGGTTATCAGGTGTGCTAAAGCTGCTTAAGAGCGAGGAACATGTAAAGTAAGCATCGAGTGGGCGGCAGAAATATGGACAAGAAGAAGAGCAAACTCGTGGGTATTGTAGATGATGATGAACCAAAGGATCCTCGTTCATCTGCTCTGGTTGATTTTAAAAAGGAGATTCGCATCAAGCAGACAGATGAATTTGGGCAAAGCCGCCACTGCCGCCTAGAATCACTCGAGATGATCGTTTTGGGTTCGTGAGGTTGGCCGTTTGTGCTTGTTCGTGGTTTTTGTTTTTAGATTTTAGGAATTTGGCTTAAACTGTGTCGTTTAGGCTAGAGAATTTTGTTTTAAGTTTAGGCCTAAAACAACCTAGTTTTGGGGCTGATTTGGTAAAAATAAAACATATCAGCATGATGATGTGTCACTTAACAGCAGAAATTAACTGTGGCAAAGAATTGCTAACGGAACCAAACTTTAGGGTGTAAAGTCAAGTTTTTGAAACTTTGGGGTGTAAAATCCAGTCAACTCCAAACTTTAGGGGTGTAATTTGCAATTTACCCTATACTATAAAACCGAAGCCTATGACTTTTTGTTGACCTCATAAGAGCTTGCCACCTCAGCTTTGGAGGTCTTACAATTTTCCGCATCATTATTATCATTATGATTTTTTAAATTTGCTTTTATATAGTTTTTTCCCGATAAATCTACAAACCCTAAACGTAAGGGGAGGCTCTGTAGCCGGATTCTTCTGTCTCCAGCGATAGACTTCTTTCTTTTCCTCCTGTTCTACAAAAGCTAAATTATACTTCCACAAACCATAAACCTAACGCACAATGGTCCGCTCTCTCCTTCCGCATTGTTTCAGCAAGAGATATCCAATTTCATTGTTTTAGCGTGAATTATTTGCAACAACACATGCTTCCTTCCAATGGACACCTAATAGAGGAAGCATGAGAAGTAATTTCCAAGTTCCAAGATGTGAGGTGGCATGCTATGTGAAGAGGAAAAATTATGCATGACAGAGCTATCTGGACGAGGTGGCACGGACAGACGTGGCATGTACAGATCGAACGGCCACGTGGCATCCAGCCCATTATTATGTGGTCTCCAAGAAACCTTAAATGGAAAAACTTGTGACACACGATTTGCCCTGATTTGTAGAGTCCCAACATGAGTAGAATTCTAGAATATACACGCATTAATAAGTATCTTCCCCATAAGGAAAAGACTTGTTTCGCAAGCAAAGGAGTCTGGCTCTACGAGACTATAAAAACCCAAAGACCCTCAAGAAAAAGGTACGCACAATTTCTCTAAAAGCTCATACTCTCTAGTATTGTTGGAGCGCTCTACTGACTTAGCCTTCGGAGGGTCTTTGGCCGGTACCACACCGGTACTCTCTGTAAGGTCTTCTTCTTTTTCTGTGTTGGGCAGGTTTGGTATCGAGCATGTTGGAACCGTGTGGCTCACTGGTGATTTTTTCGGCATCATCACTATGTTAGTTAACAAAAACAAAGGAGCGAAACAGATGGCAACATATGCATACTCTATTGAATCTGAACACATGTGGCAAACAGAAATTCCTCCCATTCTTAGCAATACTTTGTAAGACAATTTTATTATCAATAAACTTTTTCTTGTGATTTATCCTGCATGGTTCTGTGTTGTAATAATGAACTTTTTAAATTATTTTAATTTTTATATGGCTCATTGAATAGTGATTAAATATTTAGAAAAACACATTATATCACTTAATATTGCATTGTAATTTTTATTTTTAGCTCTGTGGACACAAGGAGGGAGTCGCCACCTAGTTTTTGTAATGGTCTAGGAACCATATATATAGTGTCCTCTCGAAGAAGGAACTTTTGATCTTACTACTAGAGATATGGGTTCGGAGTTAAGGTACGGTTTTGGGAAGGTGTTAGGCACCCAAAACCGCCCAACCCTAAGGTTGGCTTCCCATCACTGTGTCTTATGTCTTAACCCTATTAAAGGCACACTCAACATTGTATTCTAACTCACACACACACTATCATTCATCTAACAATCAACATGGCATCAAACATCCCTAACCATACATCTATCATGGCAATCAACCAAAGCCTAACATTCAACTAATCATGCATATCGAACAACCTAATATTCATCTAATCATGGCACATCATCACATCAAACAAGACAACGACAAAGACAAGGAAGCAAAAAGGCATGTTGATCCCACATAGGTCATAACATATACTCCAAACTCTTAAGCATGAAATCAAGCATTAAACAACAAAAATGCATGTTCATACTAATGCATGACTTGCCTCACTTACCTTGTAGCAACTCAGCACCTATGACATTATGCATAAGCATGTGAATGCATGTTCATTGCATCAAAATAAAATAACATGAGATAAACCCTAATTCTAACATATGAGAGACAAACCAAAAATTAAACATGTAAAACAGAAGCTTAAGAAGCATAAAAATATGGAAAATAGGCTAAACAGAAGTATACATGTAAAAGCAGAAGCAAAAATAGATAAATAAAAAATTATGGATTTTGGGCAAGTTCATGCGCACGCACGAACAAGCTTGCGTGTGCATAATCAAACCTACATGCACAGGCAAGATTATGCGCACATGGGTTTCTGCCTAGAAACCCTAACAACACAACAAACAGGGCAGAACTCTTAAACACAAATTCTAACAATCTAACATTCTTTAAAACATACAACTACATAAACCTAGACTACATAAGCATATCAAAACATAAAACAAGCAAAGAAACAAACTAAGGAAAAGAAAAAGAAAAAGTGTAGAACTATACCTCAAAGAAAAGCTCTTCAAGATTGATTTTTGACCGTTCCCCTCAGTCAAATCTATTCACATTTCAATAAAAGAGTGATTAGTAATCTTAAATTCAAAGATCAAGGCTAGAAAAGGCCCTAATCAAAAGAAAATTGACTTTAGGATGTTTTGTGAAAAACTCCCTCTTTGGTTCACTACTTCTAGTGAATCTTAGTGCTTTCCCATAGGATTTATGTGTGTTTTCGAAAATATACCATGTAAAGCTACTTATAGTTTGAAAATAAGGGTTTGGAACGACTCCCAGACGATGTGAGATTCATTCCAAACCTCAAAATTAATGCAGAAAACTTGCCTTGTTTAGTTTCTAGAATTCGTTATGTGTGCGCAAGATCGAGCCTGTGTACACATGCAGAAAAGCTGTGTGCGCAAGCTGATTATTGCGTGCGCATAGCTAGGGTTTCCTTGGCCTTATTTTCCAAAAATAAATTTATTTGCCCATTAAAAGTTATATTTTTCATTTTAATATTTCTCAAGTCGATTTAACATCTAATTAGGCCCTAAACCAACCTTGGGTCTTAGAATTCAGCATTATTGGAAAACGAGGGCCCGAGTCGTAAGGGGTACAAAATGTGGTGTCTACAGATGCCCCTCTTTTGATTCGTGAGCTTTGCTAACAGAATCAAAAGAATAAGAGACAAAACATTTTGATTTGATGTACGGCTTGATGGAAATATGCATGTACGCAGCGGAAAATTAACGGATCTACTTCATTCGCAATTGATAACATGCACTATGTAAGTTTCAGAATTAAGAACAAGAGAGTGTACCTTGATGCGGTGAAATTCAAAACTGAAGATTAGAAGCCCTTGGGAACACTTTCAATCTTCACTCCAATTCCACTTGATGCCCGAGATGTGTGGTCCCTCAATCAGTTATGTGTTCTTAGAGAGAATGAAGAAGTGTCTCACCCTTACACACATACCAATTCATGTTTTTACAAATTCTGTATGTTTCTCTCCATATAACTGATTATCTAATTGGGCTAGCCTTTTGGGCCTTTCCAATTGGGCTTTAATGTGTGGCTTGGAGTGAGACCAAAAGGGAACAAGTTAGACTCTAGCTCCAATGGGCCTTAGGCTTTTCTGTCAACTCTTGACAAGTCCAAAGTTACCATTAATAATATTTAATACCACTATATAAATATAATTACACTCTAGGCCTTATTAATAAATTATATCCCAAGACTTTATTGTACATGCAATCCCTTCATAAAATATTCGTAGTAATACAAAGTCATGAATATAGACTGCCACTTTGTGAATTACTACATCTTAATCCTTGAGTACCCAGTTTAATCCTTTAATGTTATTCATCATATATTTATGAAATCCAATTTCATAAATATATACTTTAGTCTTACTAAAGTGGTTAGGCCTAACTCTCTGAATAACAAACCCATTAAACTTATCTCAAGGGAATATTTTGTATCTCTGTTAAGAGACTATGAATTCCTTCTTGAGAATATATGTTCCATCAACACTAAATGTGGCTGCCCAACATACTGAGGTTTTGACCGTTAATTTAGATCTCACTTCTGATATATTAAAGCAACCTACACTTCATGATTATGTCCATTATTCTCTCAGGATTAAGAGTTCATGCAAATACAAGTCGTGAGATTTATTATTCATTTGACAGTCGTTAGGAGAATAATAAATCTCACAACGGTTCAGTTCAATATATCTTAACTCTTAAAACATATCAACATATTAACTAGAAGTCTCCACTTCCATGATCAAGACAAATCATCGTAATTGATATGTTATAGTCTTTGTAGATGAAATGCCCAATTTCATCACCGACTACGAACTATAATTCTGAGTTTACAAAGAACTTGTGATTTATATCTTCTGTGACTTTTCACATAAATCACATACTATGCATCTTATGGACTATATGATAATGTTCGAATATTCATGTTACCATTATTTCAGATAATAATAAAACAACTTTATTAAACACAATATTGAGTCACACATAATGTCATACTTATTATTATACATAGCATCATACAATAGGATTTAAGGGCACTAATCCCAACACGGCTTGGGCCCAACCCACGCACATGACACATATCATGCATAAATGGGGTGGGGTGCAACTCCGAAGAGCTGCGTGGGTTTCGTATGTCTGAATTCCCACCTTTATTGCTCGGGAAACGAGCAACGACAGGTTCGCTATCCTAGAACCTATTTTGCCAATTGCAAGCAAAAGGCGAGTGACTCACTATCCTAGAGTCACTAAAAAGAAAATCAAAGGTGTTCTTACAAGCTCAAAGAAAATCAAAGGTGTTCTGTGTTCTTCCTTTCTAACTTGTATGGGGTTTCGTGCCGCATGTTCAATTCCCGCAGGATATGTGAATGAATTTTGACTTATATAGGATCTGTGCCTGCATATTCAATTCACATATTCAATTCCCAGAGGATATGTGCACGAATTCTGACTTGTATAGGATCTGTGCTTGCATATTTAGTTCCTGGAGGATATGTGCACAGGTTCTATGTTCTTCCATTCTGACTTGTATGGGGTTTCGTACCTGCATGTTCAATTCCCGCAGGATATGTGAATGAATTTTGACTTGTATAGGATTTGTGCCTGTATATTCAATTCCTGGAGGATATGTGCACAAGTTCTGTGTTTTGGCTTACTTGACTATTTTTGGATGAAAGATCCACTTGGGATGCTGGAGGACTTATTGGGGAGTGTAATTCGGTTGAGAAGTGTTTTGGTGATGATTCTGACCTACCACGAAATCTTGATGGTGTATGGCCCACTGAGGAGGGGGTAGCTTACTGGGGATTTTCTGATGGTGTGTTGTTCACTAGGGAACTTTCTTCCACTAGGGAATAACTATCTTCTTTTTTCTTATGACTCACTAAGGATTGATGTTGACTCCACCCTCGAGGGGGTTTTACCAAACTCTACTGGGGATATTTGTTTTGCAACTCTCGAAAGGGCTGCTTTTGTGGCTTAGACTCACGAGGGAGTCCATCTATGATACTGGATTTTCTTGGTATTTAGTTAATTATCTTGACTCACGGAGGAGTTTTCTTGATGACTTCTGGTCCACTGAGGGATGTTTGATACTTTCGATTCACTAGGGATATTTTTTATGGTTTCAATCCACTAGGGATGCTTTCGATCCACTAGGGATGCTCTTTAGGATCTTTGTGCTCTTTGCCTACTAAGGGCATTTCTGTCATATTTGGATGTATTTTTGAATTTTTCTTTGCAATTCTAGCCTCCTGGAACTCCATGGGGATATTTGAATTTTTTTTTTTGCTAAACTACACGCAGTTTAGCGAGGGAGGCCTAAACTACATGTAGTTTAGCCATTAGGTGTGTTCCCACCTCTTCATCTTTTTTCTCCAATAGTTACCAACCATTTCTTTTTTTCATTCTCTTCATCTTCCTTCATCTCTTCACATTCTCTAACTCTCTCTACAAAAGCCTTCTCCCTCTCTCTCATTCCCTCACAATCTGACCCTCATCTTCTTCTTCAATCTCAACTTCTCTTTCAACCTCTCTCATCTCCTTCAATGACACCCAAGTCCAAAAAGAGTTCCTACATCCTCTCCATCGATGCTTTCCATCTTACTCACTGGAATGGAGTGGTAAGGCTAACAACAACTTCTTCCTTGACCTATAGCTCACAACAACACCTTTTAGAGGGTTTAAGGGCCGGATCAGTAAGTTTTTCAAACTTTTCTCATTTTTCAAGTTTTCCTTTGATCCTCTATTTTAATCTGTTTTTAAGTCTGTAAATGCTTGAGTTTTGCTTTGGGATGGGTTTAGATGAAAACCTGACACTTTAGGAGGGGTAGAAACATGTTGAGGTTGAGTTTTGGTTGAGCAAACTTAGAAAATATTGAAGAACAACCTTTTTTGTTCGTTCTTGTGTGCACAGATTCGGGCCTGCGTGTGCAGACTTGTTCTTGCGTACGCAGCTTGGATTCATACGTACGCAGGCTTGTTCTTGCGTGTGTGTATCTGTTCTTCAATTTATACGTGCGAAGGTTCCATCCTGCGTATGCATGCAGAATTCTGTGTACACTGGATTTTTTCTACGTATGCATGACGCCAGGCAGAAACCCTAATTTGGGCATTTTAGCTCCTTTTTCACCTGTTTCCAATTTTAACATCATCCTTCACCATTTTTTGTACTCAATTGTATGTCTCATGTCACATTTCATCCTATTGTGCATCCAACATCATTTTCTCACCGTTCCCTTCACTTAATCATGAATTTAATCCCATTCTCTTTATGCTGGTTTCTGCCCCATATTCTGGTAGGGGAAGTACTAGCCAGGCTTTGGTGTGGTACAACGTCCTTACTGAGGAGACTCGGGGGTATATCCATGTCGTTGGTTTTGAGCCTGTTATCCGTTTGATGCTTAAGAGGTCGGCCAGTGCTGTCTTAGTGCAGACTTCGGCTGAAAGGTAGTGGGACACTACCTATAGCTTCCACATTGCTGGCTGGGAGATGACTATCACTCCTCCTGACTTCCACCGCATGACTAGCTTGCAGTTTGATGGGGTCCCGATCAGTCTAGAGGACGAGTCGGGCATTAGGTTGGGTGTGGACTTGCTGGGAAGGAGGTATGCTACTGAGACGATCCACTATACTGATCTTAAGGCGGACTTCATTCATTATCCACAGGGGACAGCTGAGGAGTGCCTTCAGATGGCTAGGGTCTATCTACTATACCTATTAGGGGTGTACCTATTCGCCAATGGTGGGCAGACGGTGTCTTTGAGATGGTTGGCCCTTTTTCGAGACTTTGAGAGGGCTCAGGCTACCAACTGGGGGTTGATGTGCTTGGCTTATTTCTACTTCTCCTTGGACACTCTGAGTCGAGGGACACTACGCCAGCTAGTGGGGCCTTGGAAGCTTCTTGAGGTTAGTTTCTCTCTCTTTATTCTTGAAGTTCATGTATTCTTATAGTCATGCATCCAAATGCCATATAGGTTAGGGTTATGTACCATATTCTTGTTAACTACATCCATACCCATATCTTGAAAACTGTTACCCTACCATATGTGTCTTGCAAACTGTACCATATTTGAACCTTGCAAACTATCATTTTGCAAACTGTCATTTCTAAATCTTGTAAACTGTCATCTTGCAAACTGCTCTTTCTGAATCTTGTACACTGTCATATTTTTTTAGCCTTGGGCCGTGGAGTATGGTCTCATTGCTAGAGGGCTACAGTGGACTTGAGGAGGGTCACCTCGCTTTAGGTTCACCTTGACAGGCTCTCTCCCGATAATGTAAGTTAGGCACATATTGCTTTCACTATTTTGCATGCTTTTTAAGGTTCTCTTTCTAACCCAATGTGTTGTTACAAATCATGTGGAGTCTTTGGGCCAGAGCTGCCCCTGTAGCGAACCTGGACTTGGAGGCAGCTGCCATACTTGCTTTTAGTCTCTCTCAGTCCCTTAAGGGCGATGGATTGAGGGTGATCTACTTGGCCGAGGGGGTGTGCTACCAGCTGGCGGGGGAGAACGTGCCTCGAGTCCCTATGGACCCTCTAGTGTTCATGTTTGCTCCTCGTTCCATGACAGATGCAGAGTATGACCTGTGGAGGCCAGGCATCCCCTTCACCAATCGGGTTATGGATGAGCTAGATTATGATGAGTTTAGTAGGACTCGCCTCATGCCTTCCCTCACCATTCCGGTATGTGTTCGTGCACCTCTTATTTCCTTTAATCAGTCATCATATGCATAGTAACACTCAAATGGAACACTTGTCTCAAGAGGGCCCTGCTGCCAGTGCTCTTATTGATCCTCCTCGTTTGCCCTAGTCGGTCTATGCCTATGGCCCTGATGGCTTTGCTCGGGGGCATCCAGTTAGGCGCAATATAAATGTCACGGGCTACCCCTTCCTTAAAGGCACATGGGCGGTGAGTTCTCTTTCATTCTTGTTCCTTTTCCTTTCTATTCTTGCATCCAAACACTTGTTCTAAAAACGATTCCTTCAAAATTTAGCCTACTATCTAGAAGCATGAGGAGCTTGTTTGGCTTGCGGGAAACCTCAAGCTAGAGTTGACTAAGTACTCTCGACAGCCGTACGGTGGCGGGGATGGTGAAAATGCTGATGATAATGATGATTATGATGAGGGTAGTGATGGTGTAGGAGGTTCAGAGTCGACTCCGAGCCATCAGCCGAGGAAGAGGCACTTTTGATGATCCTGCAGACAGACAGACACATCATATTATAGTATAGCTTACTTTCTTTTTGTTGCTTTTATTATTTTTCTCTTTTTAGCATACATGCTTGCACTTTAGATTTGGTTTGAGACATTGGGTTGTATTTTAGGAACACCTTTTACTTTAATGCTTTTATTTGGGACATGTACTTAAATTACAAACTTGTGGGAACTTTATGCCATTTTGTTGTTCTTAGAAACTCTATGCTTGAGTTGTGCCTTGAGTAGTCCTTTTAGTCTCTCCTTTGCACCTTCCCATACCATCAAGTTAAAATGGATGAATCTTTTCTCTCAATCCTCTAATTTTTGCTTGGATCGCCTTCCGATTTTCAACCCATCGAGGCTCCTTATATCGTCTTTGACTTATTATCCTTTTCTTTATTCTTCTCTCTCTTTTTATTTTCCTTTCTCTCACATCTTTTCTCCTTCTTTCTTTCCCCTTTTCCAAACATAGCCATATGAGAGGCTCCAATTGCTTCATCCAACTTTAGGATTTAAGAAATGACTTAGGGCTATCATGAAGTGGGTTCACATAGTTGAGAAAGCTTATAAAAAGTCCAATCAAAAGAAAGAAAGACTAGCTGATCACCTTGATATGCCCTAAATTTTACTTTTCCAGCACTATATGATTCTCATGTCTTTTCTTATGAATTTAATAAAAGATTGGAATGTTCTACATCCCCTATAGAAACAATTTATCATCTTTTAATTTGAGCAATGAGAGCACCACCCATTTTATTATCTTTGCTTATTGTCATCATTTTTCTTCTTCTTCTTTTTTTTCTTTGCTTTTTTTTTCTTGCCATGTAATTTTTGCCCATGACGTCCTTTAAGGAATTTTCGCCCTGCCTATGGTCTTTGCCCCTATCTTTTTCCTAGATCGCCATTTCGGGTTTTCAACCCAGCTGGGTCCTTTTGCCTTAACTTTTGCCTAATCCACCCTTTCGGGTTTTCAACTTAGCAAGGTTTTTTTTTTTTTTTTTTTTTTTTTTTTTTTTTTTTTTTTTCAAATGTTGTATCTTTAGAGTCTATCCATGTTGATTGGGCGAAGCATCTCTTCCCCATCCAAATCTATAATTCTAGTAGCACCTCCTAACATGATCTTCATGATAATAAAAGGACCAGACCATCTTGGCTTTATCTTTCCTCTCGGATCAAAAGTTTCATCTCTAAGCACTTTTTGAACCAAGTCCCCTTCTTTAAGGTTTCTAGGTCTCATCTTCATGTTGAATGCTCTAGTTTCCTCTATTGGTACCCTTGTGCATGGTATTGTGCCCTAGCTTTCTTCTCATCTTTCAAAGCCAATTGCTTATATGTTTGTTTCACCCAATCTTCCTTTAGGACTTTGGTTTCTCCTAGTACCCTTAAAGATTGTATCTCCACCTCAATGGGAAGTACTGCTTCACTACCATAGACCAAAGAGTAGAGGGTTGCCCTAGTTGATGCTCGGATAGAAGTTCTGTAACCCCATCAGGCAAATGGGAGCTTCTCTGCCCAATCTTTGTATGTCACTATCATCTTGGCTAGGATGTTCTTGATGTTCCTATAGGCTGCTTCTACGGCCTCATTGGTCTATGGTCAATATGGTGAAAACTTATGATGCTCAATGTTGTACAATTCCATGATTGTTCTAACCTCTCCCTCAAAGTGCGAACCATTATTGGAGATAATCTCTTGGGTCACCCCATATCGACAAAAGATGTTATTCTCTATGAATCGAGCCACATGCTTGGTTTTTAACATGGAGTAAGAGGCTACCTCCATCCACTTGGTGAAGTAGTCTATTGCCACTAGGATGTATTCGTGTCCATTCGAGGCCTTAGGGGCTATCCTTTCAATCACATCTATGCCCTAGACTAAGAAAGGTCATGGAGAGGTCATGCTATATAGTTCACTAGGTGGTACGTGATTCAAATTCGCATGTGTTTGGCAATCATGGCAACTCTTCATAAAGTTTACACAATTAGTCTCCATTGTGCTTTAGTAGTACCCTATCCTTAAGATCTTCTTGGCTAACATTCTTCCATTCATATGAGGACCGCAAATCCCTTGATGAATTTCTTCCATAACTTTCTCGGCTTCTTCCTTCTTTAGACAATGAAGATATATACCATCATAGGATCTCCTATAGAGCTGATGTCTACATAAGACGTGTTGCGTTGCCATCATCCTAATCGAACGACGCTCTCTCTTGTCGGCGCCATCCGGATACGCCCCCAATTCCAAAAATTTCATGATGTCATAATACCAAGAAGCCTCTTCCTCCTCTATAACCAAGACTGAAGCTTTGGTCTTCTACTTGTGTACCATCCCATAACTTTGTTCAATCTCTAAGGGTCGTGTCCATACTCCTTTGGGTATTTCCACCATGGAAGCTAAAGTAGCTAAGGCATCTGCAAACTGATTTTGAGCTCTAGGGATAACTGTATATTCGATCTTGTCAAAAGTTTTGCTCAAATCCTCTAAATATTGCTGATAGGGCTTTAAGTGCTCCTGCTTCACTTTCCACAACCTTTGTGCTTGAGCTATAATGAAAGTCAAATCTTTAAAGACCTCGGCCTTTTTTACTCCAAATTCTCGGAGAGCTTCCATTCCGGCAATACAAGTCTCATATTTCGCCATGTTATTGGTTGCCTCGAAGTTCAAGTTAACTGCTAAGGGTATGTGAGATCTTTCGGGAGTGATCAAGAGTACTCCTATCCCATTTCCATATTGGTTCACGGCTTCATCAAAATACATCTTCCATGCCCCTAGCAGCTCAATGTCCAAAATATCCTCATCAGGAAAAGCTTCTCTACCATCCTCTCCCTCCACGGGGTTCTCAACACAAAAATCTAATACGATACTCCATTTAATAGTTTTCCTTGCCACATACTTTAGATTGAATTTCGTTAGTAGGATCAACCACCTTGATAGTCTTCCACTCAAAGTGGGCTTCTCAAACAAGTTCTTTAATGGATCCATTTTGGCCATTACTGACATTTGGAAAGGTAGGATAATGTGTCTCAACTTCTGTACGGTCCATATGAGAGCAAAGCATGATTTTTCTATAGGTGTGTATCTAGTCTCGTAATCATGGAACTTCTTGCTCAAATAGTACATGGCTTTCTCATTCTTATCATCGTCTTCTTGTGCAAGCATACTTCCAACAGCATCCTCTATGATAAAGAGATAGAGTTATGGTTTCCCATGCATCGGGGGTATCAAGATAGGTGGATGGAGGAGATATTCTTTAATGAGTTCAAAAGCTTTGATGGGTCAACTTCTACCCCTTTATCACTTACTAAAAAGCCTAATAACTTTCCTATGATTACTCCAAAGGTGCATTTCTGCGAGTTCAATCTCAACCTATACTTCTTGATCCTTTCGAAGAACTTCTTCAAGTTAATGATGTGACCCTCTCTGTCTTTGGATTTCACAATCATATCATCGTCATACTCTTTTACCTCATTATGCATCATATCATGTAACAAGGCTGTGGCCATTCTTTGGTAGGTCGCACCCGCATTCTTGAGCCTAAATGACATTACAGTGTAATAATAAATTCCTCATTCTATGGTGAAGGTAGTCTTGGCCATATCTCTAAGAGCCATCTTGATTTGGTTGTATCCCAATAAACCATCCATGAAAGACATCAAGGCACTACTAGTGGTATTATCTACTATGGCATCCATGTGAGGAAGAGGGAAGCCATCTTTAGGGCAAGGTTTGTTCAAATCCATAAAATCCACACACATTCTTACCTTCCCATCCTTCTTAGGTACAGGCACAACATTGGCTATCCACTCGGCTTGGTGTACGGGTTAGATGAACCCTACCTTTAATTGCTTGGTGACCTCTTCTTTGATCTTTAGAAACCATTCAGTTCTCATACGCCTCAACTTTTGCTTGACAGGCACTATGTGAGCATGAGTGTCAATGTGATGCTGGGCTATCTCAGGATCAATGCCAGGCATATTTTCATAGGACCATGCAAACACCTTTTGAAATTCGGTGAGCAACTCTTTGAGATCTTTTCTTTCTTTTTCATTTAGGGTTGAGCTAATTTTAATTAAACATGAATTTTCATCATTGCCCAAATTAAGAGTTTCAAAAATTGATTCCATATGTTCAATTTTCTTTTCCAATTGTTTATTAATTTCATTTTCAAATTCATTTGAATCATTTAAATGCAAAATTTCAATATTATGGGACACATCAAAATAAGCCAAATCAGAATTCATCTTATTAAAAAGGTTGAAAAGTACATTGGGACTTGCATTACACATTTTATTCCCCATATTTTTAGAAAACCCAACCCAAGTCCAATTATTAAGTTACCCCACAACAAGCACGATGAAGGTGGAAGGATCACTTGGCCCTTCGTTGGTGATGGCAAACATGTCCCCCTCCATCTTCAGCATAGCCTCCATTACTTCAACATCAATGTAATCCACCTAGTCGACTTCTTCTTGAATTTCCTTGATCACCACTGTAGGCTGCTCCTTGAAGGTGAGCTTCTCGTTGAAGAATATCTCCTAACCCGGATACACCCTTCCATCCTTACCTACCCAAAGTTCGGGGAAGCCAAAAAAAGGGAAGTCTCCCCCTTCCTTCACAAAGTTTCCATTAAGGGTACCAAGGTTCTTCTTGATTCTGTCGCAGCCTTCAAAGAATCCTAAACCTTCCTTGGTCAACAGTCTTGAAATTGGAGAATTTAGCTGTTGGGGTTTATGCCCTAAAATCCAATTTATTGGCATGTCATAAATAATTAAATTGTTTAATTATATGAAACTATTTATAAATGAACTAATGGGACATTATCATAGTCCATGAGATGCATTGTATATGATTTATGTGAAAAGTCACAGAAGATGTAAATCACAAGTTCCTTGTAAACTCAAAATGTAGTTCGTAGTCGGTAATGAAATTGGGTATTTCATCTGCGAAGACTATAACATATCAACTAAGATGATTTGTCTTGATCATGGAAGTGGAGACTTCTAGTTGATATGTTGATATGTTTTAAGAATTAAGACTTATTGAACTAGACTACTGTGAGATTTATTATTCTCCTAACGACTGTAAAATGAATAATAAATCTCACGACTTCTATTTGCATCAACTCTAAATCCTGAGAGAATAATGGACTTGGTCATGAGGTGTAGGTTGTTTTGATATATCAGGAGTGAGATTTATAAGTTACGGTCAAAACCTCAGTATGTTGGGCAGCCGCATTTAATGTTGATGGAACATATATTCTCAAGATGGAATTCATAATCTCTTAAGGGAGATATAAAATATTCCCTTGAGATAAGTTTAATGGGTTTGGTTATTCAGAGTGTTGGGCCCAACCACTTTAGTAAGGAGTTACTAAAGTATATATTTAATGAAATTGGATTTCATAAATATATGATGAATAACATAAAGGATTAAACCGGGTACTCAAGGATTAAGATGTAGTAATCTTCAAAGTGGCAGTCAACACTTATGACTTTGTATTACTACGAATATTTTAATGAAGGGGTTGTATGTATAATAAAGTCTTGGGATATAATTTATTAATAAGGCCTAGAGTGCAATTATATTCTTATAGTGGTATTGAATATAATTAATGGTAACTTTGGACTTGTCAAGAGTTGACAGAAAAGCCCAAGGCCCATTGGAGCTAGAGTCTTATTTGTTCCCTTTGGTCCCATCTCAAGCCACAAACTAAAGCCCAATTAGGTAGGCCCAAAAGGCTAACCCAATTAGATAATCAGTTTTTATTTAATAAGATTTATTAAATAAGAAACCACTATGGTAGTGGTATGTACGTATGATGAAAAGAAAAGAAAACAGTTTTTCTCTATAAGGAGAAGAAGAAGGATTTTTCTTTGAGAATCAATGTACAAAAGGACTGATTGAGAGACCACACTTCTTGGGCACCATGTGTAATTGAGATGAAGATTAGAGGTATTCTCAAGTCTTGGTTTTGAATTTCACTACATCAAGGTACGCTCTCTATTCTTTGTTCTAGAATTCAAGGTTACATGTTATCTCTCATGAATGAAGTAGATCCGTGTTTGTTGCTTCCGCTGTGTTTTGTATGAGATGCAAAACCAGATTTTCCAACATTTAGCCACCCCTTTTCCTAATAATGAAAATCCCCATGATACACTTAGTAGGATTCAAAGAGAAAGAAATCCCCTTACTAAATTAAAAGATTATTTCATTTTTATAAGTGAAGGGGATGTTGAAGACCCTTTAACAATTGAAGAAGCTTTGTTTGCCCCAGATTCATTGAAATGGAAAGAAGCTATTAAGGAAGAATTAGATTCAATAATTAAAAATTATGTGTGGGAATTAGTGGAATTGCCTAAAAATAGGAAAGTAATTGGTAGTAAATGGATATTAAAGAGAAAGTTTAAGTGTGATGGTAGTATTGAAAAATATAAAGCTAGATTAGTGGCAAAATGATTCACACAAAAACCTGGTATAGACTATGAGGAAACATATTCTCCTGTTGCTAAATTCACTTCCATTAGAATTTTAATGTCCATTGTTGCTGCCTTAGATTTAGAATTATATCAAATGGATGTTAAAACTGCATTTCTAAATGGAGACCTAAAGGAAGAAATTTTTATGCAACAACTTGATGGTTATAAAGTTAAGGGTCAAGAAAATAAAGTGTATAAGCTTAAGAAATCATTGTATGGTTTGAAACAAGCATCAAGGCAATG
>JARYZH020000244.1:442500-513782 GCA_030021035.2 Notholithocarpus densiflorus | reverse complement strand
CACGTCCCCTACCACGAAAATGGCCCCGACCACCCCCTCTGAAGGGCCTACCACCCCTTCTACCTCCATCTCTATATGGAGATTGCCCAATCTGCAGAATAGTATTTGAGGATCAAGTGGACTATGTAATAATGTATTTGCTAGATTCTTTTATGATCAGAGAGAAAACCAACTGACAAGCTTATTAAAAAAAAGTTTAAAGATAAATAGGCAAGAATAGAAAATTAAGCATCAAGAAAGCAAGACAACAAAAAGTACATTACATGTAGCTTATATACATAAATGGAGTGACAATAAAATGTCAAAACACAAAATAGGTTATAAACAACCAGACTGAAATTTTCAATAAGTGACCTGAGGTGTGATTGTGTGAGACATCAGAAAAGTAAATAACCTGCTAGAGCAGACCAAAAATGTGAATTCATGATATATAAATTGGTAAAGATGCTGCAAACTTCATGCACTCAAGTTCACTAGAGCACAAATAAGAAATATATTATGACTAAACTAAAATGAAGTTTGTTGCAACAAGCAACAACCTTGAGCAGGCACTGACCTGGAAAACTGAGAATTGGTTCAACCAGGTAATGACAGTTGGCGTTGTTCTTGGGAAATAAAAATAATAAAATAATTAACAACAAAATCTTTTCAAAATTATGAGAAACATGCAGGCATTCATGCAAAGCAGCCATGAAGCTTTTTAAGGCAGTATCTTTAAGGTCACTCCTATAAGTATTTTGCAATGCAATGACAATTACAGAAACATATACAGCAGATAACGTCTGATAAGCAAAATATCTAATATGAAAAATAACCAGGATCGCCATCCTCTAAGAGACCTTAAGCTCTAATTTCCAGGAAACTAAGCACCTAGAACTGCCTTTCAAACCACAGCTAAAAACAGATATAAAAAATAAAATAAAATATTTCTTATTTTGTGTTTGCAAACACTGGCTTTTTTAAATGCCCATATAGTCCTTACCTACCATAGATCCCTATGTTTGACATGACATCTTTGTTGAGTTAAAAGGAGAAATATGGAACTATACACACACACAGACACAAACACTGGATGTATATATACAAGCATTCATCTATATTTAAGTCTCTCTCTCTCAAGGTCCTTGTTGTACGGTTTGTTTCTTCAAAAACTAGAATTTTAATGAATAAAAGACCCACCAGAAACTCTTCACCAGACAATTATTTCATCCATTGAGATCAACATTTTTAGCATCACCAAGATGCAAGTTGATCTAAAAAAATTCTTGGTAATCCTTATTAAGGGCCCTGAAAACAGGGTACTCAAGTTCCAAACAGATAACGAAACACCTAGTTCAAAACAGAACTGCAGTAAAGAATCATATCAGACACAGGGACCATTAAGATGAAACTATCCCTCCCTTGCTTAACTGTAAGATGCAACATGTAATTCAGTTGAAAATACCAGACAGTTAAGCTGAGGAACAAGCACAAAAGTGGCCCAATAAAATTTCAATTATGAGCCACAAACTAAATCAAATGATAACAATCAAACCCAACAGTGTGAGTCGACAAAATGACAACACATGAATATGGGAAAGAAAGATCGCTTGATTAGAAAAGCACATCAGCAAAGGATGACTTGTCCACACGAGCTCTAAAGCAACCAGCAAAGACCCGCCAATATGCTTCAATAATATGGCACTGAAAGCTATAGCCATAATTGCTTAGTAAGCTAATTGATGGACCCAATTGTCTTTATCTGGTCACTCTAGGGTTTTGTGGCCAAGTTTCATAACTATATGATTTGGAAGTTTTTAATGTCAAAGCTGAGAATTTAATACCTATCGGCTATCAGCCTGTCGTCCCAATGATATTCCCATAAGAGCCAGAGGCAGCACAGCAATATATTCACTCTAACAGAATGAAAAATGTCAAAACCATGTTAAACAATTGTAGAGTCATCACCATCAATATAATAGCAACCAAGAAAGAAACCAACATTTTAAATCTGGCAGAAAAACTGAGCCAAGCCAAGCCAAGCCAATCAGCAGGACAATAGAGCTCAAGGGAAACCACAACCAATAAAATTTTTTAGCTCTAAGGTGTCCTGCTTTAGATAAACTTGACTGAGCTTGGCTGAGATCCATTGCAAGTGAAGCTTCATCAGAATAGAAAGAGGCTCCAAAGGGGGTGCGCACTTTGCATAATAATACTTCACATTACACCCCTTTTCAGACCATAATATAAGACAGGGCCAGAATATAGTTGTAAACTCAGCTATTTTAGGTTGGCATAACACGCTTGTACATTGAAGGAACCAAGCTTTGTTCAATAGCCTATATTCTTTACACCATGGCAACAAGCTACCCACTAATACTTTTTGGTGATTTGGCTCAAAGACCCAATCAAATAGGTTTCACTAAAACTGGATGATACAAATATTCTAACAAGCATAAACATGACTAAATTCATAGTGTGTCCGTGTCGGACAGATATGCCAAACACACACTTGCATGCATGTCTAGGTGTGTTGTCAGAGACACAATCACAACACAATGAAGGGAAAATAAAAAATAAAAAAATCAATTTTTGTCACCTCTGAAATCAGATAGGCATGTTGACTCTCAAGGCTCAATAGTTGACACAAAAATCCGCCCTCATTCTCTCTCAAACTCTCTTGATCGGCCCTCTCTTAATTGATCGACAAGCCAGCTATTAGCTCATCTTTTTAAGCGCTTAGAATATAACATTTGATCACTCATCAGATAAGGTTTCATCTCTGTTAGCTGGTACTCTGGATACTAATTTACTATCTTCTTCATTTCTCTAATGCTCTGCTTTGGTCTATGTTAGAATTGTGTGGTTAGATAATTAAATATACCATATCCAATAGATTAAGCTTGTGGGACAATCGGTAATTTCACAATCTAAAATCTTTGGACTATGGTCAACTCTCTTATCTGTTTCATGGTTTGACTGAAGTAATCTCTTATAATATCCTCTTGTCAGCTTTATTATTAAACACCATTGCCCCCAGGCCCCACAAATATATTACTTTATGAGTATGAATCTATTTCTTTGCTATTTTTTATTACTTTTAAATTTTTGGTCCTACTTATTTAACAAAAACCTAAGATAAATATGAAATCTGTCCATATGATGAGTGCTCAGTCTAATTGGGTGTCCAATATGATGAGTAGTTTTTGCAAAATGGTGGGTTTTCCGATTGTACGACATGAAGCTCAGTGCGTGGCTTTATTTCGTCTTTTAGAACAAGAATGTCGTGAGGTTGTTAATGTGGGGAGTGGTCGAAGACCTATTAAACCTGGTCAGAAAGGCCTTAAGAGAACTTCCGGGTCTAGTTTCCACAGTTAATTACGATGGGTCCTCTTCTCATTATAGAGAATCGTCGAACAGTTTGGGGGCTAGTGGCAGTTATAAATGACTTTAAGACTTCTTTCTTGGAATGTCAGGGGGTTGAATAATCCCCGAAAGAGAGAGGTTTGTAGGAATCTCTTTAAGGAATGGAGGTGTGATATTGTTTGTCTCCAGGAAACTAAGCTTTCTTCGGTTAACTCGGCTGTCTTGCGAAGCTTATCGGGTAGTCCTTTCAATGATTGGGCTGTTTTGGATGCAGTTCAATGATCTGGGGGGGTTTTGCTGATTTGGGATAAGCAGGTGGTCGAGAAAATGGATGTGTTGGTTGGTCAGTTTTCAGTTAGTGTTCTTTTTAGGGGTGTTTTGGATGGTTTTGTATGGGTTTGTTTTGGCATTTATGGTCCAAACGCAGACCTTCATAGGGCTGACTTGTGGGAGGAGTTATCAACGGTGCGTACTCGTTGGAATAACCCCTGGTTTTTATTTGGTGATTTCAACGTTATTAGATATCCTTGCGAGAGGCTTGGCTGTGACTCTTTCAGCCCAGCCATGTGTGCGTTTTCAGATTTCATAGAGAATAATTTCCTAGTGGATTTACCACTGGAGGGGGCTTCTTTCACTTGGTTTAGGGATTGACAGGACGTTGGTCTCTGCTAATTGGGAGGATCACTTTGGAAATGTGTCCCAGAGGGTGCTTCCTCGTGTTATTTCTGATCATTGTCCGATTTTGGTGGAATCTGGATTTGTGGGGAGAGGGCGTGGTGCTTTTAAGTTTGAGAACATGTGGTTAAAGGTTGAGGGTTTTGTTGAGAAGGTTCAACAGTGGTAGACCAGTTATAGCTTTACGGGATCACCTAGCTTTGTTTTGGCTCAGAAATTAAAGGCTCTTAAAGAAGACCTAAAAAAGTGGAATAAGGAGGTATTTGGTGATTTGGCTTTTAAGAAGAAGAGTTTGCTATCTGAATTATTGGGTTTGGATGCCAAGGAAGATATTCTGGGCCTTTCACATGAGGATCAAGCTCGCCGTACTCAAGCTAAAGGTGAGATTGAAGTTTTAGCTTCCATGGAAGAGACTTTCTAGAGACAAAAGTCCCGTGCTCTATATGTGAAGGAAGGAGATAACAATACACGCTTCTTTCAAAGATTAGCAAATTCTCATAGAAGAGCTAATCATATTAGAAGTGTTGAGGTGGATGGGGTAGTATATGAGGATGAACCTGCTGTGCAGGCTCAAGTGGTCCAATTTTATCAGGATCTTTATACAGAGACAGACACGTGGCGTCCAACTGTGGATGGGTTGGATTTTGCTAGTATTGGGGAGGATGATAGGTTGTTCCTTGAGAGGGAGTTCTCAAAAGAAGAAGTCTCCCAGGTGCTGGCAGAGATGGAGGGGGATAAAGCCCCTGGCCCGGACGGGTTCACCATGGCATTTTTTAGTAAATGTTGGAGGGTGGTGGAGGCTGATGTGATGGCTGTTTTCAAGCATTTTCACAAGTATTCAGTTTTTGAAAGGTCTCTTAATGCTTCTTTCCTCACTCTTATTCCTAAGAAACCTAATGCTGTCAATATTAAGGAGTTTCGGCCTATTAGTTTGGTAGGCAGTGTTTACAAGTTGTTGTCTAAGGTGTTGGCGAACAAGCTAAGGGTGGTGTTAGACTGTTTGATCTCAGAGACCCAAAATTCCTTTGTTGGTGGAAGACAAATTTTGGACTCAGCGTTAATTGCTAATGAGTGCCTGGACAGTAGATTGAAGTGTCATTCCCCGAGTGTAGTTTGTAAGTTGGACATAAAAAAGCTTATGATCATGTTAATTGGGATGCCCTACTTTATTTGTTAAATAGGATGGGCTTTGGGTTGAAGTGGAGAGAGTGGATTAAGGCTTGCATTTCTACTATTCGTTTCTCAGTTCTTGTGAATGGATCTCCGACAGGCTTTTTTGGTAGCTCTCGTGGGTTGAGACAAGGAGATCCTTTGTCCCCTCTTTTTTCCTCTTGGTTATGGAAGTTTTATCTCGGATCCTTAAAAAAACTGAGGATAGTGGTCTGCTTCGTGACTTTCACGTGAGACTAGTGAACTCTATCGAGGTTCGCATATCACATCTGCTTTTTGCAGACGATACTATTTTGTTCTGTGATGCTTCTAGAGATCAGCTATTGGCTATTAGACTGGCTTTGTCGTGCTTCCAAGCATTTACTGGTTTAAAGGTAAATGTGGGGAAGAGTGAGATTGTCCCGGTGGGGGAGGTTGGTAATATTGATGATTTGGCTAGTATTCTCAGTTGTAGGGTGGGTAGCCTGCTCATGAAATATTTGGGCATGCCTTTGGGCACCCCGTTCAAGACTGCATCCATTTGGAACCCCATTTTGGAGAAGATGGAGAAGAAGCTGTCTGGTTGGAAACGTCTATATTTGTCTAAGGGTGGTAGACTTACTCTCTTGAAGAGTACCCTCTCTAGTCTTCCCACATACTATCATTCCTTATTTACCATCCCTGTAGCAATGGCTAACAGATTGGAGCGTATTCAGAGGAAATTTTTGTGAGGGTCTTCAGAGGAGTGTTTTAAACATTCTTTGGTGGCTTGGGAGAAGGTGTGTTCACCTCTTGAGATGGGTGGTTTGGGGGTTAGGAAGTTAGGTCACTTCAACCAAGCTCTATTAGGGAAATGGTTATGGAGGTTTGGCCAAGAAGGATCTAGTCTTTGGCGGAGGGTTATTGCCACCAAATATGGCGAGGGCCAAGGGGGGTGGACTACTAAAGATTGTAGAAGGGCACACGGGTGTGGCCTTTGGCGTGGTATTAATACCGGTTGGGAGAGGTTCTCCAAACATTTGGCTTTTGTGGTGGGCGATGGTTCTCGCATTCGTTTTTGGCATGATAGGTGGGTTGGGGATATCTCTCTTAACATGCTCTATCCTCAGTTATATGCGTGTTCTAGAGACAAGGAAGCCTGTATTTCCGACTTGTTGGATCATCATGAGGATGGGAGTAGTAGATGTTGGAATGTGAGTTTTTATAGGAATTTTCATGAGAGGGAATTTGAGGCTGCCTTCTCTTTCCTAGAACTCATTCAGGCTCGGATCCCTAGAGGTATTGGGTGTGATAGACCCCATTGGTGCCTTAATGGAAATGGTAAGTTTGATACTCGGTCCTTCTATCATAAGATCAGGGGTACATCTCCTTCTTGCTTCCCATGGAAGGGGATTTGAAAAGTCAAGGTGCCTAAGAGGGTGGCATTCTTCTTGTGGACCGCAGCCTATGGTCGGATTCTTACCTTGGATAATTTGATGCTCCGGGACCTCCCTTTGGCGAATAGGTGCTGTATATGCTGCTGTTCTGCGGAATCTGTGGACCATCTTCTTATTCACTGTCCTGTAGCTTATTCTTTGTGGGTGCAAATGTTACAAGCTTTTGGGATTCAATGGGTCGTGCCAGGTTCTGTGGAGAGTTTGGTGTCTTGTTGGAGTAATTGGTTGGGGAATTCTACTTCGGACATATGGAATATGGTTCCTAGTTGTTTGATGTGGGTTGTTTGGTTGGAAAGAAACCGGCGCTCTTTTGAGGCTCTAGAGAGAATGCTTGTTCAGTTACAAGCACTCTGTCAAAATACTCTTTTTGAATGGGCTAAATGTTGGGGATCTTCAAACTGTTCTTCTACTTTGGAGTTCTTTTCTACCCTTAGAAGTGCCCCTTAAGTTTTTTTACTTTTTCTTTTTTTGTTACTTTGGTTCGTTGTTTTTTGTGTTCACCATCATGAACACCTGTAATCTAGAAAGCACGGACGCGGCTGGGAGGGTGCCGCACCCGAGTCCGACGCGGCCCGACGCGGGACGCAGCTTCCGACGTGGTTGCCCGCGCGTCGGTGCCGCGTCTGAGCTTTTTTTTTTTTTTTTTCTCGGATTCGCACCGACTCGGCTCGATTCGCGCCGACTCGGCTTCGATTCACGCCGAACCGGGCTGATTGGGCCGTATCGGCCATATCGGGTCGTATCGGCCGGCGACCGAAATGGCCGAAACAGGCCGAAATCGGCCTTGAATCTAGCCAGAACAGCCAAAATTCCCACCTTAGAGGCATAGTAATATGTTTCTTGCCTTCTTCTTTCTTTGTTTTGTGAATCAAGGCATAGTAATGTGTTTTTTAAGAATATTTTAATAGTAAAAATATATAGAAAATATAAATAAAAATATTTTTAATAA
The DNA here is from genome assembly GCA_030021035.2 of Notholithocarpus densiflorus. NCBI lineage: Eukaryota > Viridiplantae > Streptophyta > Magnoliopsida > Fagales > Fagaceae > Notholithocarpus > Notholithocarpus densiflorus. The sequence goes on along the minus strand of JARYZH020000244.1, from coordinate 506,228 downwards.
TTTTTTAATTGCCGAGTCCCGCCGCACCAGCACCCTACTTTTTCAAAAATTGCCAAGTCCCGCACCCGCACCCGCACCCGCACCCGAGTCCCGAAACGCACCCGTGCTTCATAGCCTGTAATGGCTATTTTGCGTTTTTTTCTTGATGAATATAAGTCTCATTACTTATCAAAAATAAATAAATAAATAAATATGAAATCTGTCTAGAAATGTATAAAATAACCATAAAATATATATTAATTAATTGTTGTGTCTCCGCTGTGTTGTGCCCTAGTTTTTCAAGAATTTCTGTGTTGTTGTGTCCCATGTCCTGCCAGGTATGTGTGATGCAGGAGACGCAAGAAGATAAGATTTTTATTTAGTATTATTTATGTTTGCAAGTCAATTGTATTTCTATGTTTTAGGTCCTAGTAGTTTATTAAGCTATTAGTATTTTAATTTGGAAGTAAGGTTATTTTTGTAATAAGGCAATTAGGGTTACTTACGCCAATTAGAACAAGGGTTTAGCAATTCTTTATAATCAACCTATTATACTCCTTGTGGAGATAGTTGATATTTTAATGAATGAAAAAAAAAAAAAAAAAGGCCTTTAGTCTCTTTGGTCTGGTGCTGACTCCAGTTCTACCCTGGGTGCTGACTCATAAGTGCTTTTCTTGCTTGGTGCTAACTCCAAGCCAAGCCTAGATGCTGACTCCAAGGTCATATTACTCCTTACGTCCCAAATTGTTTGGCATGTATTCCATTTTGGTATGTCCCAAAATTATGTCCTATTTGAAAAGTCAAACACCATTAATTTATTAACTTTCCCTTTATACCCTTAATTTATTTGTGGAGCATTTTTTTTAATTTAAAAAAAATAAAAAACTAAATTTTGAAATCCACTATACATGTCATCTTTATTCAAATTATTTTTTAAAAAATGTTTTAAAATAATTTTTTGATAAATTTGTTTAAGGGTAATTTAGGAAATTTTTAACTTTTTTTAAAGAGATAGAGCAGTTAATGATGTTTTCCTAAATAATTGGGTTTTTTCTAACTAGGCAAAACAATTTGGGACAGATGAAGTATTTTATTGTTGTTTTATTTTATTTTGGTTGTCCTGCGTTAGTTTTGGTATCAGAGCTTGAATGTGCTTCTGATCAACCCTCCATAGTGCTTGAAGATCTAAATCTTGGTGAAGTTGAAGAGGTTAAAACCACAATGCTTACTATGGTTCATAAGGTTCAAGATGAGATTATGCTGATTCCACACATTGATTTTGTGATTGTTTGATTTGATGGAATTCAATGTTTTTCTTTTCTCTATGCTCCCTAAGGTGATTCCGGACTTGAAGCAAGTGTTCCTTGTCAACATTCTAATCCTTCAATGCTTTAAAACTCAAGGTCGAGTTTTCTCCAACCAGAGGAGAATGAGGCGAGAGATGCAAGAAGATTTTTATTCAGTATTATCTATGTTTGCAAGTCAATTGTATTTTTATGTTCTAGGTCCTAGTAGTTTATTAGGCTATTAGTATTTTAATTTGGAAGCAAGGTTATTTTTGTAATAAGGCAATTAGGGTTTCCTACGCCAATTATAACTAGGGTTTAGCAATCCTTATAAGCAATCTATTGTACTCCTTGTGGAGATAGTTGATATTTTGATGAATGAAAAAAAAAAGGCCTTTTGGTCTCTTTGGTCAAGTTTTGACTCTAGTTCCACCCTAGGTGCTCACTCCTAGTGGTTTTCCTACTCAATGCTAACTCCAAGTCAGGCCTAAGTGCTGACTCCTAGTTCATATCCCTTTATTTTACTATTGTTTTATTTTGTTCTGGTTGTCTTGTGTCAATGTGTCTGCGCTTAGTAGCATACATCTTATAGGATCTCAAGTGTGTATAAATTATAAAATTATATTGTAAAGCATATAAAAAATCCTAAAACATCTATGCTATTTGTAAAGAGGATTCCCTGCTTTGGACTCAATTTTTTGGATGGACCATAATACCCTGAAATTCTCTTTATGAAATCTTTAAAATTTTAATTATGGTCAACTATGTAAAATTACTCACATAAATAATGTGAAACATGCTTTGATACATTCAGAATCCCCTAAAAATTTAATTTTAGGATACAATTAGTCACAACATTCTCCCCAACAGGCTAATAATTGGATTTTTTGTGTGTGTGTGTGTGTGTGTGTGTGAGAGAGAGAGAGAGAGAGAGAGAGAGAGAGTGAGAGAGGAAGAAAAGAACTGGAAAACCCATAAAGCCAAAGCAAACAGAGAAGTTGATAATCATAAACTGATTCAAGCTAACTTGTTCGTCAATGAACCAATTAAACAATTCCATGTTCTTAAACCAAGTAATGATCAGGAAAACACCAGACACTCCACCAAATCTCACTCACTGTCAGGAACAGCACAATTTGGAGATCCCCTGGTGGAGAGGCAGTAGTCTCTCAGATTCATTTATTTACCTAGCCTTTCTTGTTTGAATGAGTTTTGTTGAAAAAGAAGCTTTCTACTTGCTCAAAATTAGGTGAAACTGTTTGTGGTTTCAAGATGTCTCAACATTGAATTCAAATCCTATGAGGATGTGGTAGCAGAAGGAGGCAACAAATTCACCATAGAGATTTTCCAAAGAGGCAGAGACTTCCTTCCTGGGCTCAATTTTTGTAGAAGAAGTGTAATTTGGCTCATGAAAACCTTGGAGGAGCTAGTATGGATGGATAGTCCATCAGAATTCACAACAATGAGATAGGGTGACAAAGCTTATGCAGCACCATAGTGAAGTTGCATATGATTTATGGATTGCCAGTCAGATGGGGAAGGTAGGAATAGATTTTCATGATGGGGAATTGGAGTCAAATCTCTTCTTTTCTAGCTATTCGATACTCCAATATTCCTAGGTCAGAGGGGTGTGATCAGATGTGATGGAGATTGAGAGCGAATGGAGGCTTTACTGTTTGGTCTTATTATGCGGCTATCCAAGGTACTCCGAATATTTCTTTTCCTTGGAAGAGTATTTAGTGTTCCCAAAAAGGGTTTCATTTATTTGTTTGGAAAGCAGCTTGAAGGAAGATTCAAACATGTGATAATCTCATCAAACTAGGTTTCACTTTAGTTGGTTGGTGTTGCATGTGCCAATGCAGTGTGGAAGCAGTTTGGCTCAGTAACGGCCAGTTTTATCAGTTTCGGCCAATTTGTGAACACCCCTATTGTTTGTACTTTCAGCCTTGTACCACCACTAAAGTCAGAAAAGAGATGCTCCTCTCATTGAGAATTAAGCTTTACCTTTGACCAGTGTTTGTTTCAAAACCTCCAGGGGTCAATTAATGGCTTATGCCATCTTCTTTGGGAAACAAATGAAGCAGAGAATAAATGAGGCAGGGTATTTTTGGATCGTATATTTAAGCTCGGTAGTAGAAGCATGGCAGCTTTGTGACTTTGTCATTGGTTGGGAAAAATTCATAATCCCAAGGCCCTCGGCCTTGGAGATAGGGTTATCTATATTTTCTAGAATGCAGGCCTTTATTCTCTGTTAGATTTAGTTACTTTAGAATTTAGATACAAATATCAGCAAATAAGGCTTCTTAAAGACTTAAAGTATTCAGAAAAATATGTCTGATGACACCTCAATCCCTCCCCTGGGCCTCGTTTGTAAATCTATTTATCTAAATCTCACATTTTTCCTGCACATACCTTGTCAATATTTTGTCTGTTATTTAGATGCCCTCAATTTCTATAGCCTAACATACCTTGTCGATTTTATTTTTTTGATAAGTTCATATCTTGTCAATATCTTTGTCTCATTTAGATGTTCACAATTTCCCTTGAATGCTCCTTGGTTTCCATTTGCACACACACAAAAACACAGCCACATAAATATATATCGGGAGAATTATGCTAACATAGGTATTATAAGATATTGGTAGAATATGCTATGCTACACTGACTCTGATTCCCAGCACTAAAATTTTAGAATGTAGCAGACATCAAACCACACTGTAAGAAGCTGCTATTGCACTCCTGCACCACTAGGTCCACTACCAAGAATCAAAAGCAATGGACACTAAGTCCTGTAAAGAGACACTAAAATCATATTACCCCAAGGAATTCGGAAATATCCTCTTAATATAAGATTTATTCTCGAAAGGCTTGGAAAGACATTTGTTTTAGTAAGAAAGCTTCAGCAATTTTAAGAACTCCAATTTACAGATTGCGAATACACGAGCCTAATATAGAGTTCATATTTTATTTTATTTCATTTGAATTGTCTATATATACTTAGATGATTGACTTTCATTATCATTTCTAATACTTCTACCAATAACATTTGCAATTCATACAAATTTCTATGAAAACCAAATGAGACCAAATACTCCACAAGTTGCCACCTACAAATTCCACATGATATAAAACAAAACAAGCATTCAATTCTTGGTTTACCACTTTCCTCATCACGTGCAAACAATGTAAACCAAACAATCCCAAATTTTCACCATAAAAAAAATAAATAAATAAAAAAGAAACAAACTTTACCAAAGCAGATATACAATACAAGTAGCTAAAAATGCACATAAAACATCTATCAAATAGACAAAGCTGTAGTAATAAAGAAAACCCATTACCGGAGGGTGCCCGGTGAACTGTGATAGAGCGGCGATGGCAGCTGTGGCGGCAGCCGGATTCAGCTGCTGCTGATTCTCCAAAGACCCTTGTGATTGTGATTGTGATTGTGATTGTGGTGGGTAATACTCATTCTGCTGGCTCTGCAAATGGGGTGTCTGATCTGGTGGGACCCCTGGAGGGTGAATGGAACTGGTGGGTTCTGCTGATTGGGATTGTTGGGCATATGAATTGGTGGTGGTGTTGTTGTTGTTGTAATCATGGGATTGGTAATATTGGTAGTTTTGGTCATATTGGTGAGTGTAGGAATAGTAGGATTGGGATGAGTGATCATAGGTTGGTTGAATTTGAGATGGGTCATAGGAAGAAGCTTGTTGTTGTTGTTGTTGTTGTTGGTATTGGTTGTAGTCATAAGAGGAGTAATCCATTGGTGAAAGAATTGCTTTCTTTTGTGTTAAGGAGTTTTTGGGGGGTTATGGGTTTTTATGGGATTTGGAGGAATTTGATGATTGATTGATTGATAGCTATGGCCTATGGGTATGAAAACCTGAATGAGAGGTTGTTCTGAAATTTTTGTTGGTGGGTTTAACATAGTTGTGTGAATGTGTCCGTGGGTGAGTTTTTGTGAATTGTGTTTGTGTGTGTTTTTGCAGTAATTGCGTAGGTGTCCTGCGGCTTTTCTGAATTGTCTTATGCGGCACACAATTTTCAATAATTACGCTTTATACATAAAGAAGTGCTACATTTCACACTATTTTCACACGCTCTCACAACAATTCCTAAGTGGTTAGTTGTTATTAACTCTAATTTGAACACATCATTGAAATTACTTTTTTATCTACTAACAACCTATCAGCTAAATCTTATTGTGAAAATGTTATGGATATTACATTTTTCTTACATATAATTACATATTGTCCTACTAGAGGTCCTCTTGTTCTTGTTATTTTCACTAAAATAAGATGAGGAGATTTTAGCCTTTTACCCCTATTTTTTAAAATATTTGGCAATATGCCCCTATTTTGAAACTATATAGGTTCGTGCCCCTGTTTCGAAACTCGATTTTAATAAAATCGAGTTTCAATCAAAAAACTCAATTGGTAGAAAATCGAGTATGGTGTGATCAAACTTAAAAAAAATAAAAAAAAATAAAAAATAAAAAATAAAATGCATGGAATTCAAGTTCATGGAGCTCGAGTTCCATACCTATAGCGGCATTCAAGAACACCTATAATGGCGTTTTAAAGCCCTATAGCGGCGTTTTCATGCAATTTTTTTGTTTCTATAAGTTTCATGCAATTTTAATGGAACTCGAGTTCTATGCAATTTTTTTTTTCTTTTTTTTTTTAAGTTTGATTGGGCATAACTCGATTTTAAACCAATCAAGTTTTTCATTGAAACTCGATTTTAAAAAAATCGAGTTTCAAAACAGAAGCACGAACCTATATAGTTTCAAAACAAGGACATATTGCCAAATATTTTTAAAAATAGGGGTAAAAGGCTAGAATCCCCAATAAGATGATCAATAAAACATATATGAAATGCATTAGGTTTTTAAATTAAATTGGCATATATAATTATATTTTAGTCTCTTATTTTGAAAAAGATAATGTTATTTGTGTTTTATTGATCAATGCAATCTTGTATTTAAATTTAATTGGAAAATCTAATATAACGTGGCTTCTGTGATGAGGTTAGCTTGCAATTCTATCTAAGCACTAGTTTTCAAAAAGTTTTGCTGAACTTGTTGATCTTTTGAATTCAAATAGAATTTGCTCACTTGAGGGTGCTTGGATCCTTGAAGATATTACTTTGATTAGAGATAGTTTTGATTTTATTATTATTATTATTATTATTGCTAGTATTCCTTTACAATGTAATAGTGCTGCTTTAGCTCTTGCTAGTGCTGCAAAAGAAAAAAAGAATTTCATTGTTTGGTTAGAAGAATGCCCCCTCTTTTCTCTTACTCATTGTACTACAAGATTCTATATGGGATTCTATATAAATAAAGTCTACAATCAATTATGCTCAAAAGAAGAAGAAAAATATATATTATTTTTATGTAAGCTCGTTAGTTGGCTGCATTTGTTTCGGCTGAAAATGGATTCAGGAAAACAATTTACACCCTGCCGTGTGTTTGGTTGCGCATGAAAAATTTGGTCAAATGGAAAATCATTTCCGTTGACTGTAAAATACCCATCCCACACCCGTAAATCATTTTACACTTTCATTTTACCTTTAAACCATTTGCACTGCCTCAGAAAATTTCTCTCCTCACTCACTCTCATCACTCACACCAAGCCCAAGCCGAAGGATGGAGAGAGCTATCACCGGTGAAGCCCAGATCTAGTCCTCGACCCACGGCCCCGCCGGTCTGATCGCACCGCTCAAACCCATCGCCGATCTGATCGTGCCACCTCAGCTTCTCCGTTGTGCTCAGACCCATCTTCGATGAACCCAGCTATACCCACCCCAATTTCACCACATCCCAATCCCCAACCCACGACCTCATCATCGTGCCTGCAAGCCCTTCTGCCGGTGAAGGTAGTTTCTCATCTACTTCACCTTCGTCCTCTCTCTCACTCATCAAACCCATCCTTCTTCCACCCACGCCGTCACTGTCTTAAAATTTTTTTTTTAATTGTAAAATAACATTTTTGCTTGGGTTTTGGAGGATTGGTGGTTGGGGTGATTCATGGGTTTTAGTGGTGGTGGGTTGGGGGTGAGTTTAAGCGTTGATGGTGGTCGATTGGGGGTGGTGGATCATTGGCTATGGTGGTTTGTTGGTTTCAATGGTGGTGGATTATGGGTTTTGGTAGATGGTTTTGATATTGATTTTGAGATTAATGGGTTTTGATTTTGATTATGATTTTTCAGATTAATTGGTTATGTGGTGGATGATGGTGGCTGGGTTTGGGAGCTGAGAAAATGTAAAAAAAAATTGTAGGAAAATAGCATTTTCAGAATGTTACCAAACACCAGAAATCGTTTTCTAGACTATTTTCCATTACAGAACCAAACACTCGGATTTCATTTTCCTGACGAGAATTCACTTTCCCCTGCATTTATTTTACACTCAGAATTCGATTTACATAGAACCAAACGCAACCTTAGAAAGATGATTTGAAGGTTGGGACTGGGCCCTTGGGTTTTTGAGAGGAAGACTATCCTTGTACATTTTTCCGACTTCATTTTGTAAAATATGGTGAAAAATGAACTAAATATGTCAAAAGGCAAATTGGTTGACAGTTATGTTTTAGATATTCTTCACATCTTGCATAATTTCAACTATGACAGTTAATATTGGAGAATACATTAATGTATTCTCCAATATTAACTGTCATAGTTGAATAATAAATCAAGACAAAGGCATTTTGCCTCCCTGATAAAAATGATTTGAACTCTATTGAAAGTAAGAGAGATGAATTATGAAAGGAAAGAGGGAAGGGTGGTAGTGAGAATAGTAAGACAGAGTGACTAGTGTTTTGAAAGTTGTGTTTGTTTTGACGTAAAATATTTTTTGGAAATTATTTTCTCTATTTTAGGTGGTTGACTTGACCATAAATAGAGAATCCTCTAAAAGCCATAAATTATTTTTTGTCTCCCGCCCATAACAGAACAACACAAGCACTCCCCCTCCCTCGTGAGACCTGTCATGACCATTTGATGTTTTAATTTAAAATTTGAAATTTATTGATATTTTATTGTGGATAAACACTCAAATTTATGTGATGCAATGTTGGAATTTTGTTGTATATGTTTTTTCTTTTGGTTGTTGACATTGTAGCCACACACACACACACAAAAAAAAAAATTTGGGGGGCTAAAAGCCAAATTTCATTAACAGGAACAAGCAACAAAATTTTTCTTCCAAACTTCCCTTACAGGAACTAGGATGGAAGAAATATTACAGCAAAAAAGATTATTAACACCTAAGGAGCATTTTACCATAGCATAGGCTACATAATTTATTTTAACTCCCTCTTAACTAAACTAAAAGAACATATAGAAAATATATTCCTAAGTTCTAGGATATTACAAATAATATTATAAATATACCAGACGCTCTCTACACCATTATTGTTGATGGCATCAATGCATATCTTTGAGTCTTCTTCCACTAGGATTCAAAGGAAAATTCAATGATATGGCTAGCTATAGTGCCCAAAAAATAGCAGAGGCATCTGCTAATAAAGGATCACAAGAAAATATACTTTTTTAGCCTAGGCCTTTAGTAATTCACCTATATCATTTCTTGCAATCACTACTAATGAGGTACATTTGACAGAAACAGCAGCAGCTACATTTAAAAGGCTATTGAAAAATAAAAGTCTGTTGACTCTGTTCCCTGATTGTGTACTCCAGGTTATTTTGTTGAGGTTAATTGCCTAGTCACTGGAGTGAAGTACATGTTTTCTTGAGTTCCAAATTGACTCTAGTGTCAAAGCAATCTACAGATTGACTTGATGTGGGATGTCTCCTGAGCTTTAGGTGCCATTTGGTACTTGGGAAGGGTATTCTAGGATAGCTTAAGAGTATATCCACACTATTGGTCAAATTGAGAACATTTTTGTAAAATTTTGTAAAACGGAACAAAGGGAGTGTTAAAATGTCTTCAATTTTCTCTATATTTTAGACATTGTCATTTATTCTCATTATATTTTGTTTTCTCATCCTTACATGAAAGTTGAATTCATGTTGTTCGATTGGAGTAGAAATCTGATGGAAATAAGATAATCAAAGAGATCATTTTTGGCCCAGGAAGAAAGAAGTACCGGATTTGTAAGGTAAACAACATGCTTTTCCATGATTTTTTTCTTGTAAGTAAAAAATTTATTGAAAAATGAAAATAGGCTAACACACAGGATGTGTGCACAGTGCATTCCATTTCAAAGGATACAAATCATAAAAATAGAGAAACTGAAAAATCAACAAAAGACATCAACAAAAATAAGCAAAATTTTACCATGCTTATGTAACTAGAATAGCTCAATTTCAAATTCATGATTTTTATAAAATTATCAAGATTTTCACTGTTTACAATAAATTGCAAAAGAACCGTCTTTGGTTTGCCGAATGATTGTGTAATTTATTTATTGGACATTTGCCTCACAATCTGCATATGAAAAAAGTAAATAGTTCCTTTCATTATAAAATTCATGACCTTGCTCATAAAATTTATGACTAGTACTCTTATCACTAAAAACTTGTAATTAAAAGACAGTTAAGCAAACACATGATGGGGAATTCCCCCTCAAAACAGAGTAAGAGACTTCCCATGCACAACATAAATCCCTATTACAAACATGGTTTGGTTGACAAAAGTCTCTCTAGCACACTCATGGTTTTGACTCTTGACTTCCCATTTGATAGAATGCACAATACCTTCTTCAAAGCTAATCAGACCTCCATGAATGCTCTATTTCTCGGCAAAAAAAGATGGCAAACTGCAGAACCTCAAGCTAATCTGCACATAACAGCAGTCGAACTTGATCCTCTCCGGTATTTGATACCCCATTCCACAAACATTAAGGGACGTTATAAATCATGGACAAAATCCAACCCTCTAAATCACACCAATACTTCAAAGGAATCAACATGATAATGGTCTCATTATTTCTATTAGAGCTTGTATATAACAAGATTCTATGAAATCTTCTTATCCGGATTGTCATCAAGCAACACAAGGCTTTCCACAAAAGTAGTAGCTTTAGTTGGATAACATGGAACAATAAGCTCCTTCTCATTTGAAGGTACAGGGTCAATTATAACAACAACAAAATGAATTCCCCCCTGTAATTCAGCATCATATTTAGTCTTGGCAGTCCTTACTATAACTTCACCATGCCTCGTGCAACCAATTATGGATTCAAAAGCTCTCAACCGCAAAGTAAAAAGTTTATTCCATGACTCACATACACCATACTCCCCCATCACCCAAATGCCGTAGCGTATTCCGGGGGCATAACAAAATTCTGGTGAAATGAAGGCCAGATTCCCCTTGATCACCGCTAGAATTTCTGGGTGTATTTTCCCACCATAAGGGATTGCTATCTCTCCAAACTTCTCATCGTTGACATCAAATGACAAAATCTTTCTTCTACTAATTCCGAAATCCTCTTTAATCCATGCCACCCAATGCAAAGCCCCACTAACAAATGTATCAGATGAATAAGATTCCTTTAATCTTACTAAGTTCAATGGGATTCCAACCCTTCTCCATTCATCCGAACTTAACGTGTAAACCTCGGCCTGGAGCTCAGCATGTCTTTTGATGTAGGGTTCAGACGTAGAATATATCTTTATGACCTTGTAGTCATTGGTTTCAGACTGATAAGCAAATCCAGCGGAAACCCATTGGTATTTGCTTAAGCAAGGCAAACTCTTGAACTTTCTAATGCTGGGGTTCCACAAACACGTAGGATTCCATGAAGAATCAGCGAGACACAATACGCCATTGCATGAACCTACTATATTGGAACACTCTATAGAGAAATCTGAGGAAATTCTGTGCTCAGAAATCTTATTAAACTTAGGATCACAAGCAACCATACAAACTGGGTTAGAAAGAGAAGAAGAATACGTGGCTTCCTTTGTGATAACATTAGGCATGTGTATGAGATAACCATGATCAGAAACGTTGTTATTGTTGTTGTTACTAATAAGGTGGGTGGAGATGAAATCAGAGCTGGTGATTGTGGAGTCCCATAAATTGCAGACACATCTGAACCTTACTATTGATTTGATCGGTAGCTTTGGCAAGATGCTGATGACGATGTCGTATGGGACGTGGTTCCTTTGCGACATGTTTCGGCGGAGGAGATAGAGCACAGAAGAGAGTTAGGGCACGTCTGTACTCTTTTCTTTTTTCTTTTTATAGTCGAAATTTCATTTTTATTTTTATTTTTATTTTTATTTTTTAATAATTTTGTTTATACTTATCTTTTTTTTTTTTCTTGAAACTCTTTAAAATTAGGGGTGACACTGACACTGACCCTGGGGCAAGAGGATTATGGTACTTTCGTCTTGCCCTCTTTTTGAGATGGGAAAATTCTGCACAAGTAAAAGTGAGGCACATTAGCTTTGGTACAGATTGAAAACATTTTACTAATTAAATAGAAAGGGCAACTGTGAAAGTATTAAGAGAGAAGGAAAATTTGTGTATCATCCATATTTGAAAAATAAATTTTTTTCTTTTTTTTACCGCTTTTCTATGAAAAAAAAAAGAGTTTTTTTTAACCTCATTTAACAAAATTTTACAATATTTTTATAACAAATGATGTGTGTTTTTTATTTATTTAATAATTTGATAGTTACAATAGTGCTTGAACTCTGGACATTTTCGTTGAAATGCAGATGATTCTAATTGAGCTACTAGGCTCTTGGCAAAATAAACGAAGTCTCAAATCTCAATTCATCATAAGTCCAAAAAAATAAAATAAACTAAGATTAGACTTGGACTCACCACAAATCAAAATAATATTGTTGTGAGATTTGGTTAGGATATGGTTGGCTCAATATATTTTGGGGCTAATGCGAAAACTATTAATTTGGAGCATTTTTATATTTAAATAATAATAATAATAATATTATTATTATTATTATTATTAATTAAAAATTTATTTTCCTGTATGTAAATTTTTTTTTTCTAGATCAAGTTTTTGATGTGATAAATTTATTTTTCCATATATTTTTTTTCAATTGGAGCAGAGGCGAAGCCAGGGGGGTCGAGGGGGGGGGGGGGGCAGTTGGCCCCCTTGGCCCACCCAAAAAATACCCTAATACTTATTAAATACCACTACCTACTTTTTGTTTTTGGGTTTATAAAATGTCACTCTGTTTCTTTAGTCTTGAAACAGAGCACAACTTCTAAACGAACCACTGAGGAACCTCAAGTCCTTCATTAGCATGTCTTGCATTGAATTTTTTAGTTTGTCCCTAGCATATTATAATTTGAATCATTTATGAGTATTAACCAAAATAATAGAAATTCACATTTATTACACTCAGTATTTATCTAACTACTAATAGTTTGATTCATAACTTGAGTTTTGGATTTAAAAAATTAAAAAATAGATCACTAATGTGAGAAATATCTCAATGGATAAATACAATATTATGAATAACCTTTTTTTGTAGAGTTTTTTTTTTTTTTTTTTTGGTATAATTACATTAAATATCACTTAATATTTAAATGAATAACTTTTAATTTTTCAAATTGGTCTCAAATATTATAGATTCACATAATGTGTGTAAGTGCGTGTAGTATATATAAATTCCCTCCCCCAACTTAAATCTTGGCTCCGCGGCTGAGTTGGAGTATATGTGACCTTTTTTTTTTTGGACTGAAAAGGTAGAGTATATGTGACCTTTTGAAAGAGGTCTGTCTTTTAAACATCATGGGCAATAGGATTTTCTGTGTCGCACGTAACTTTTCTGCTTTGGATCTTTGGGCCTGTGCTTGTTTTCTTTTGATTTTGTCATAAATTCATAATGGCAACAATGCTTTACAATTTCGACTGTGTACGAGCGTAAGTGGAAAAGTGAATATTGGCCCTGCATAAAATGAAGATATTTTAGAATAGCATCACTTGGATTTCATTGCATTATTCAAATCCAGTGCTTTTTTTTCTTTTTTCCACTTTTAAGGAGGTGGTGTTGCAATAGCAATTGGGTAAACAATATGACTGGTCCACCCCAACTTATTTGGAACAATAAGAGGGATACAACCCCGCTTTATAGTCATTCTAAAATGTATTAGAAACTTGTCAGTCAATCAAAAGTTTACTAAACTTTAACTGTATGATATATTATTCATACTTAGAGGCATGTTTGATGGGAACAAAATAAAAAACTTAATATTCCTAACTCCTAATTCCTGAAGACAAGCCTTGTGTCTTTCTCCCAACATGAACAATAACTACAAGGATCTAGCTTCAGAATTACTACCAAGCATAAAGCTGCAATAAAGGAAGTAAATAACTTGGTCACTCTTGCAAACCATTGATCAGTTCAGCTTCAAGGAAATTTCGAGTGCTTCCATGAAACAAGAAACTAAATGCAACCCAGATCACAGAATCTACAGATCCTCACTTTCTAAATGGCACCCTGGCAAACCCAGCCCACAGAACATCAGATCCTCACTTTACAAATGGCACCCCAGAAGGAACACCTCGGGCATATTCGTCATAACTCGAACCAAAAAATTGCCTCAAGAAATACTCTTCATATGGAATCCGCTGCGCAAAGAAGCGCCAAACAACAATTGCAAATCCAATCATCGATATGGGATTACAAAGCATTATCTGAGTACCAACCGACCAAATGAAGAAACCACAATATGCAGGATGTCGGATAAATCTATAGATTCCATGAGTAATCAATCTGTGATTCTCCTCACGATTGGTCCTAATAAGATGTGTGAATGAATAACCAGCTGTAATAATTGCTGCTTTCCTTATTATTTCACCTACTATAACCATTACAAGGCCCAAGTTACTAATCCACCAGTATTCCTTCATCCCAGGAAATAACACAATTTCGATTAAGTACTCCAGCAAAGAAAAGAACATTGCTGCAAGATAACTTGGGCTAATCAGAAGAGACTTAAGATTAACATTTGATTTCCCATGAACGGCGAGTGCTAAAATGTATTCAGAACTGTGAAAGAAAATTATCGAGAGGAACATCTGAGCTAACTGTCTGTAAGCCGTGTAACTGAAGATTTCTGTCATTTTTGGTAAATAAATGAAGTCAATTTTTGTCTCAGATGCAATGTAGTGAGAACTATAGCATATAGCTCTCTCAATAAAGGACTAGGATGAATAAACAGGAACTTTTTGGTGTAAGCTTCAGACCTGAAAAAGATGCAGAGCAATACAACATTAATATGGAAATCTGAACCTCCAAATCACCCCAAAGATGCTTCAAGAATGACATCTCCTGCCAAAAAGAACAATGATCATAACTAGAATTTAGAGACCTTTGTAAAAACTTTAAGGACACATTTTTCCAAATTCCAACGCCCCTAAAAAAGAAACAAGGTATCTGCAAGTAAGCAGAATACTTTAAGGTAAATTGAATAGAGGTAGCTTACTTGTTAAGGCATCAAGTGGTATTAGGGGTCTCGCATATAACTACTGAAAAAAAAAAAAAAAAAAAAAAAGAAAAGAAAAGAAGAGAGAACGGGATAGAATTGATATGAACCAGTGGAGGAATTGCTCATAACCTCAGCAAAACCAAGAGAAATCCTAGATTGTTTGAGTAAGAATAATGCAGAAAAAACTTCAGAAATACTACAGGTTAAGGATTTGAAATAAATGAGACATTTGTGTAAAAGTTAGAGTTGAAAAATGGGAATAGTGGACATCAAGGAACATAAAAGCAAATATTTCAGCTATCTTGGATCATCTATCAGAATGTTTCTCACTGAAGAGTAAAGTGAAGACATACTAGAAGACTGTTCCAGAAAAATCCCTGCCTAATAAAAAAACAATTTTGTAATCAACCATAGTTCATGACACAATAGGATGAATCAGAAACAAGTCCATATTATTGACACAAACAAAATTTAGAAACTGAAAAAGTAAAAACAGAAATAGATAGACATGAATAACAAAGGCTAGAAAAACAAGACAAGTTACTAACAAAGCAGTAGAATGGAGTAATGAAGAAGAATAACAACCTAATTGAGAAGAGCTACTTCAATCGCTGAAATGAGACTAGCACCAAATAATATTCTAGAGGATAAAGAGAGACTAGCATGATTAAAGAGTGGGTGTGAATTGTTAATTCATGATTCCCTAATTGAAAATATTGTTCCTTACAAAGCAACACTAGATGTATGACTGCTCTTACTAAGTAATGGGTTAATGATTACATGTACACAATTAGAAGTTCATGTCTTTACTATCCACGCAAAACCTGTCCTAAATCAGATGAAGGAGAAACCATTCCTACATAGGAAAAAACTAATAAATGCATGATTTAATTCAAGTGTTCATGTTTTTCATATGGCACATCCATTAACTACAAATATCACTAGTGAGAAGGCTAAAAAATTGAACTGTGTTCACTATAAATTTGGGGAAAACATAAATCGAACTGATCATTCAGCCACTAAATATAATCTTAAAGGACCTTCATTAAATTTAAATGCCCATTGAAAGAATACAAAAGACATCATGGAACCCAAAGCATGGGTAGCAATATTGGGAGGAAAAGGCCCAGATTCCAACCAAGAGAACCTCCTCATTGCACTACAAGAAATTCTGGTTTGAATAAAAAATAAAATAAAAAAGATCTACACAAATATTGACTCCATAAATAGCTCCAGTCAGTTTGGATTAGATTCATTCCACTCCCCATCAACACTCTCTGTGAGAAAATGGAACAGCATGAACATAGAGTCAAATTTTTATATTCCACAACTGCCACAAAAAAGCTATACTAAGGTCCATTTCAAACCCAGCTAACAAACCTTCAAATTTCCAAGGCAATATTATAAAAGTCGCTAATAAGAAACTACCCCATAGATAAGGGGGGGAAGTGCTTTTTCCTAATTGGACTTGTTGGTGAAGATGTAGGGAGTTACTTTTCTTTGTCACCCAATCTATATGACAAAAAAGGAATTATTAAAATATATCATTCGCAGTCATCCATTGATTTTTTTTTTATTCTTGAAAGCTGAACCCTATCTATAGTTGTAGAATCTGACCTTCAGGATGACTATTGTTCTAGGGTATCCATTATCCAATCAATTATTACCACAAACAAATTGAAACTCGAGACTCAAGATGCATAATTTTGAGCCCTTCTGTTTGGCTCTTGACTCTTACTCTATTCTCCTTAGGAAATCCTTTTCTTTCTTTTCTCTTTTTGGTCCTGTCCAAACAGTTTTGGAGCCTTTCAATTTGTACTACTCATAGTCCTAGATCGTCTTGGCACCTCAAACACCATAGCATGAGCTATGAGCAGCTCCGAAAAATGAAACCTACTTAAAAAAATTTCCCTGTAATCTGATCATATGTGAAATCAGGTCCCTACAGATTCAAAACAGGCTCAGGAACCAGAATTGATCCTCTGTTCACCTCCTCAGAAGTGAGAAAGTGAGTAGCAACCTAAAAAAGCCCTCCCTTTCCATAACATAGAAATTATCTCCACATCTTTATTCTAATACAGAGTAGCATTTTCAAGTACCCTTAGTAATCTTATCATCACTGTTTCATACTGCCACAATATATCAATACATCATATCATTCATATCCCAAAAAACATGAAACAATGAATTTAGAAACTATAAGTTCAGTGACACAAATTTTCACAACTACTAAAGTGACATTTTGTAATTGATGACATGCTTTGTAAAAGTGATGTCAGTGGTGGAACCATTTGAAAGTGTGTGATGTTGCACTATTCACAACTTGACACCTCAGCGAGTTGTGCAAAAAAACATTATGAAAAATGTTGTGCACCTAGCATTTTAGAAAACCAAACAACAGAAAATCTCAACAGACCATTCCAATCCCATTTCCTTTTTTCCTAACAGGGAAAAATAGTATGAGAATAGAACCAACTTTTATGAGTAACCCATGTCATAGAAAATACAGAAAAAATAAAAAAGAACATAATTTGATTATTCTCTTCAAACAGTACAAACACAATGCACAAATCACAACCCAGAATCCTACCAAATGAACCAAATCACATAATAAATTAATGTACTCATAAACATAAAAATAAGGAATTCACTTTCTGTGGTTTCTCAGCACCACAAAAAAATATTATCATACCCAACATTTTTCTCATTTCTCTTTGCAATAGCACACTAAATAAATCATGACCCAACAATCTAATCAAACACATCAAATCTCAAACTTTATATAGAATTCATAATATGAAGATTTGAGTGAGAGATTACCTGAGTATTGATAGTTCACTTTACTTAGACTTCACAGTCCCAGATACAGTTTGCTCACTCGAACGTGGTCGTCAAAAGTTGAGCTTGGTCAGGTTTTCTTACAACCTTGTCAGCTTTGCAATTTGGCCATGTTCCAATAGGGGGCTAGAGCTAGACTATGCTTGAGGTTATATATATATATTTATTTTGGGTTTTTATAGTAGAAACTAGAAAAAAACAACCACCTATTTGATTTTGAGGTACTTAGCACTTTGTACCCCAAACTAGAAAAAGGTTGATCTCTCTGTCTTCGTCCGTGAAGGGTGGTGGTTTTGACAGGAAAAGAAAAGGTGGGTTTGAACGGAGGAGTGGCGGAGAAGTGGTGGAGGAGGAGCGGCGGAGACTGGGTGGGCCGGCGGTTGAGACAGGGGAGGGTTTAGGGAGTGAGAACAGCTAGGATCGATGGAGAGAGAGAGTAAACAGAATAGAATTTGGACCATTTGGGTGGGGTTAAGGGTGGGTTGGAGACCATTGGGCTCCGTATTACTTTGGACCCAATTTTTTTTTTTTTTTTTAATCTAAATACAAATTCAATAGAATTTTAATTTATGGATACGCTAAATAATGATTTTTTTTTAAATGAAAAATTTTAGTTACAAAATAAATATTATTACATATTTTAAAAATCTAATCGTTAAATTGTATATTCTTTACATATTTTAATACAATTATCAAATTTTGTATTAATCATATATTATTTAATGTATGATCTATAAGCTTATATTTTATACTTAATTTTAAATTACAAAAACTTGCAATTTAAACAATTTATTAATGACATAGTCATTAATTTTTAATTTTTTTACAAATTTTGTAAACATGGAGGATATAAGAAGAAAATGTAATCCAATAGTAGATTTGTCAAAATTCACCTCTAATAAAAATATATTGAGTAAGGCTACAACCAATTTTGTAGTTAAACTTTGTTCTTTTTTAAAAATTTAAATCCACAAAATACGTTGTCAGTTAAGCTAATTGAAGTTTGGAGCTCATAAACCCAAACTTTGACCTTTTTGATAAACTTCTAACTAGTATTTTTTTTTTTTTTTTTTTTTTGTGGTTTGCCTGGAATTATTTATATATAATGAGCTATGCTACCGGCACAATAAAAGGTTGAAGTGTTAAATATGGAATGTTTGTGGTTATTTGGTAAGTATGTAAAACATTTTCTATTCTACTTAGCTTATTTTTCATTGACCATAGAAAATATCTTCCATTTTTTTGCATTTTTTTGTCCAGAAGGGTGGTGGTTTTGAAAGGAAAAGAAGAGGTGGGTTTGAACGGCGAAGCGGCTTAGATGTGGTGGAGGAGCAGCAAAGACTGGGTGGGCCGGCGATGGAAACAGGGGAGGGTTTGGGAGTGAGAAGAGCTGGAATCAATGGAGAGATAAAATAGAAGAGAATTTGGACCATTTGGGTGGGGTTAAGGGTGGGTTGGACCATTTGGCTCCATACTACTTTAGACCCTTTTTTTTTTCTTTTTTACGGACAGGGTGCTAAGGTTAAAGCCTATGGGTCAACTTGTGTGGATGCCCACTAACGGATTCCTGTTGGCAGCGGGACTCAAACTTAAGTAGATTAGACAAAGTGTCCGAACCTAGGTGTATTATGATTTTTCTTTAAAAGCCCAAATCTACAAAAATACATTATCAGTTAAGCTAATTGAAGTTTGGGGCTCATAGACCCAAACTTTGACCTTTTTGATTAACTTCTAACTTTTTTTTTTTTTTTTTTTTGAAAATGTTAACAGATACCTTTAGGGTAATTGTTAATAATCTATTTAAAGAAAGTTTTTATGGGAAAAGAAAAAAAAAACAATTAATATTTTAACAGCTTTTTCTATTTTCCATAAAAGTGGTATTAAAATTTTCTTAAAATGGATTGTTAACCATTGCCCTAAGAGCACCCATTAGAATAACCCTTTTTTTTTTTTTTGCCTAGAATTAATTATATATAATGAGCTATGCTACCAGCACAATAATAGGTTGAAGTGTTACTCAGTCTCCCTCCTCTATCCATTTTCTTTTCATTAAAAAAAAAAGTTGAAGTTTTAAGTATGGAATGTTTTGTGGTGATTTGTTAAGTATGTAATGTTTAGGGAAACATTCTATGCCCTTTTAAGAACGAAAACATTTTCTATTCTACTTAGCTTATTTTTCATTGACCATAGAAAATATCTTCCATTTATTTGCATTTTTTCATCGTACCAAACATTAAAAAATGTGGAAAATGTTTTCTATCAAAATAAACTACGTGAAAATGAGATTTGTATAATACATACAATTTTATGGGGTGTAAGTACCATTCTACATATCAGGAAATACAAAAATGTCTTCTGTCAAAACAAAGTGTAAATGAGATTTTGTGAAATACATAGAATTTTTAGGGGTATAAGTATTTTTTTTTTTTTTGGGTAAAAATTAGATTCATTCAAAACTAAGGAACATGTCTTAAGCAACACCTATTAATACATCTCATTGAGGTCATCCTCATATAAAGTAGTTAAGTCTACAGGCGGATTTTCATACAAAATAAAATTTAAGACTAGGATCACATGAATTTGGATTAATTTTTTTTTCCCCTTAATAAAAAATAAAAATGCTATGTCTACAACATTTTCACAGCAAATTCTAAGTAGTAGATTGTTATGGATGGGCAAACAAGTTGATTAGTTCTCATCCCAACTAAACGGTATGTACATCGGTTAGCTTCACAAAAACAATGTCTAATATGAATTTAACGTAATTGAGAGACTAGCTGCCTGCAATCATCCGAAATAGGCGACACAATGATATTCTCACATAAGAAGAGTTACCTAAAACATCAACAATAGATCTAGCATCTTCTTCTTTTTTTTGGGAGCAAACAATAGATCTAGCATCTAACTCTACTTCTATAGCAGAAAAATTACCTCCCCCACCCCACTATCTAGCTATCACCTTTGCGCATAATAGATGAAATTCAAAACTCCATAACCTTCTAGGAAGCTCTCTGCCTTATGAAGCAAAAAATGATGAGTTTTAGTCTGGCTCGCGATCTGAGCACTATATGAGCCTAGGAGAACTAGTAACAAACAAGTGGTGGGAGACAGGGAAGGCTTCAATGTTCGTCCAGTGATCAGAAAGGGTTAGAGTGGTGATCAAATGTTCTGGCTTCTGGTTGACGTTAGGTCCCTAGGGATTTTTTAGTTACTACTTTTCTGAGAGTTAATAGAGGGTATCTAGTATATTGACTTTCGATTTTCTCCACTATAAAGAGATGCAAAATAAGAAGGCTAAGAGTCTGTTTGGGATCTACTTATTTTGCTGAAACTGAAAACTTTTTGTTAAAAATACTGTAAATAAAAGTAAAAGTTAGCTGAAATAGTATAGTAAGACCTATGAATAGTATCAAAAAGAGTAGTAAGACTCATGAATAGTACTAAAAAAAAGCTTAATAGTAAAATTAAGTTGGCAAAATTAATCATGCCAAACAGACAAAGAAGAAGCAATTCAGACTGAGATTAAATAACAGAAGAGAAGATAAAGCAGAGTAGAGATTCTCTGAATTGATCCATTACAGCTTTGATGTGTTAAATTTCACTAAGATGAGACTAGCAAAAAAAATGGAAATAATTCTTTCACTTTTTAATAATCTGACAGTTGAGAGTCGGGATTTGGACTCTACAGAACTCCATTGAAAACATGATTAACACCAGTAAGTGCCTGTTGAGCTACAAGATATTCCCTTAATCAACAGCCAGCCTCAACTTTAATAAAACGTTAGACACGAACTGTATGCCTCCATTTCAACATTTCATTATATTTTCATATTTTGACAAGTTTTGATAACAATCATTCATTAGCAGAATTTGTATATCTTTTTTCCTTTTCCTTTTTGCAATTTTCGGTAAGCAGTTTTAGCCTTGATAATAGAAAGAAGGGATGCTTTCTTCTGATCCTCTTGTCTTCCTCAAGGCAATCTAGCTCAAATAAATCAACAAATGGCCACATAGCAGTGCACCATTACAAGCCCTACTCGCTTCAATGGCAATGGGCTTCTCAAAGGGCAGCAACTAGAACTTTGAACATCATATGTTGGTCTAAGATGTATAAGAATCTCCAATGTGGCTAAGGGACTTCACCAAAAATCTCCCCCATAACTGCCATCCTCCATCTTCAATCCTTACAGCATGATGAGGAGACAGGTATGCTCTTTGACAAGCTTTATCGGGAGAAGCAGAACTACAGAGAACTGTTCGTTAAGCCTCAAAGTTCAACTTCATGAAGTTCATCCCTAGAACTATTACGACTTGATGGAAACTGCACTGATAAAGAGTCACCAGGCCTGTACAAAGATGGAGATACACCGAGGACTTCTCCTAGAGGTTTTACTTCATTCATCATTGAAGAATTCCATCCATCACTAAGATTTCCACTCCATGATGCTGTACGCCGAGAGGGAGGGGGAACTAAGCTAGTTCCATGTGCCATCGGCCCTGTTTTCCTTTGTACAATATTATCCATGCTAGGAAACCGCTGCAGACTAATTGATGATGATGTTGATTTTTGTGTGGAAGAGATAGAATCCTCCTTAAATGAAGTAGGTGGATTGGCATTGTTCAGAGTAGCCTCTTGCATGCTTTCTCCAGGTGTCTGAACTGTCTCCACAACGGAAGCTACTGGAGCAGGGATGAAAAATTTAGGATTGGAACCACCCCCAGGTTTAGCAGCTGGAATAGAAGGTGTCTGGAACAAATTTGATGGGGTCCCACCACCCTTATTGAATGTGTCAACATACCTGAAGAAATTAAAGTAAGTTTTACATATATAATCAAGAATGGTTGTGAAAAAATGCAAATCAAATGGACTTCCCACTGGCCACCCTATTACAACACTAAAACACACGCGCGCACACACAAACACAGAGAGAGAGAGAGAGAGAGAGCAGAGTGCAGAGAAGTTTTCCAAAGCCTATACCTTGAGCGAACACCCATCCGTCCACGTGCAGAGAACTGGTTTGAACTAGGTGGAATAGGTGGGATCCCTGAACTTCGTTCAGAAGAGATCGGGCTTTTGGTTTCTAGCCCCAAATCCAAGGGAAATCCTCCGGTTTTTGGTGCATCTTTCACGTTGTAGTCTGGCATTCCATTCTGAAAAGCTGCAGTCGTTGGTGGAGGTGGTAGCGCGGCCTCCTCAGGTGGAGGAGGTTCAGCACCTTCTTCAACCCATCTCTTAAGCTTTTCATCATAATAGAATCTATTCTTCTCACCCAATTTAGCCTTCAGAAGAATATTGGGAAAAGTAAGTTCTCAGGGTGGTGCAAGAAAATGATCTTAAAGGGGGAAGTTACTTCACATACCTGCCGGTCTGGTCTGGATCTCAAGACCAATCCCACAGTCTTTTGGAATAGCTGTGAGCCAAAACGACCAAAACGAGATGACCCACCTGATGCTGATGCCTTTTCTTGCCTATCAGAAGAGTTTGTTTCCTTAGATGAATCAACCTGATTGAAGAAAAAAAAAAATCTGACGTAAGAAGTTTATCCCTACCCCTCATCTCTCATTTAAATCTAGGTTCACATTACATCCAACAGAGCCTCCTAATAATTGTGTTTACTAGTTAATAATTCAATAATTCTTTACCCATGCCACAATGCCTAAGCTTCACCTCACAATAGGATAATAATTCACAACCCTCCTCCTTAAGCATAACACATCTCTTCATTATTCACATATGATATCTCCACATACGCTATCCCTATTTTCATAAATGTGTTTACAACAGTAAGAAATTATAATAAGCAATTTGTAGGGATGGTGATGAGTGCTGCCCTCTGCTTTAAAGGGTAGGGATGGAAAGGCCATAACCATAATCAGGATGCATATGGGGATTGGTTAAGAACTCTAATCATCTCACTTATGGAACAGGGATGTTTTGTCCACCCCAGCCATTCCCGTACATAATTTTATGTATCTTTAATATACCATAAGTAAGGCAAGACAACTGTATGAGCTTTGTGTGTATGCACATGTGACATTCACGCACCTTTCTTTTATTCAGTAAACCCGTACAGTGCCACCCTACTCAATTAGGATAAGAATCCTCTAAGAGTTCAAAGGGTAAATCCACTACGGACTTCCTAAAATCCAATACAACCAATGCGAAATGAGTGTATTGAATTTCACCACTTCATTAGCAATTAAACAAAGAAAAAAAATGCAAATTCCACCCTCTAAGTTGAACAAAATTAATTTCAATTCTCTACCTTTAATTTCATTCAATTGAGTTCTCTAAGTATAGCATTTCCATCAAATTTTGTTAAATATTGTGGTTAAGTGTCCAAATTTTTATTTTTATTTATTTTTTCTTCAAAATTTTTAAATAAAAAAAAATCAATTAATTATTGAAAAACATTTTCCAGAAATTTAAAATAATTAAATTAAATTAATAACAAAAGTTGATGGAGAGGCCTTAATTGAATAAACTGGAAACTTAGAGATTTCAATTGAACGAAAGTAAAGTTAGAGGGCTGAAATGAATTGTGGTCAAACTTAGAGGATGCGTTTTGCACTTTTGCCTCAAACAAACATTGACTAGTACTATTTTGACATGCATATAATTTTTAATGATGTGACAAAATTCAATCGTCTCATTTCACAATGGATGGATAGGATATCAAGAACTCCATGGTAGAGATAACCTAGGTAGAGTTAGCCCAGGAACTTTAAATTATCTTAATCTAAATTATCTTAATCGACCAAATTATAACTCAATTTTTTTTAAATTTTTGTAAGCAATGTCAGGAAGAAATGCCGTCCCGAGAAATGAAGCAATGGACAAAAAACAGAACACCAGCCAGAAAAAATATAAATTTCTACCTTCTTAGGAGCACTACCAAAGATTGGCTCCGAGACACTTCTATTAGGCATTTTGTTCTCAGCAGCCCGCTCATTTATGGGTTCCACTGAAGCTGATGGCATTAATGAAGACATTGCCATTGTTGATTGACTGTTCAATACTTTAAGGCCTCCTGGTTGAGAAGCATATTCATTATGTTGAGCACCGCTATGTGATGTTGAAGGTACAGGTGGAGGTAGGCCTCCAACAACACGATGAGCGGTACTGTCAATGAAGGTAAGCAATTTACCAACCAGTTTGGTTGGAGCCAAATTTGATCCATAACCACCCTGTACATGATATATCTTCACATATAAGAAATCAAACCTCTAGCTTCATTGATGAAAAGAATTAACGTTCGAGAGAAACCTGCTGGTGGGTTCTAATCCGCTCCTCAAGAGACAACACTAATTGTCTCCATGTGTCCACTTCTGGTGCTCTACCAGTCTTGAGAAACTTCAAAATTGCATGGCAGTACCTAAGCCAATATATTGTGTGAAAAGACCAAAGGCCATTTTGCAGAAACCATAATTAACTTATTCATTTTTTTGACAAAGTAAATTACCATACTTCAATATAAAACAATTATTCTTACTTCAAAGCATCTGCAACTTTTCCAACTTCAGCCAGCATGTGGGCATATATAAGCTTATATGGCTGAAAAGGTAGGAGGAGAAACTGAGAATTCCCAAGCACCTTTGAGTACTCATGTAATTCTGTCCTCTGCCCACATATTCATAAAGCTTGTTCATTTACATTATTCAGAAAAATAGTTGAGAGGAAAATAAAGGAGTGCAAATGTATTTCCAAATAACTTGGTAACAATGGTCACGATCCACAACATAATCCATGAGCTACCAAAGATGCTGCTTCTTGAACAGACTGAAATTCAAACTTTACAAGCTAAATACAAGCTGCCAATAAGAATCAAAATCACACATTCTAGATAATAAAATACTGCATCCGCTTTGAAAAATCCTAGTTTAGAATTGATATATGTGACAAAGGGTAATCTAGAACACCTGTATAGCCTCAGGGCTGGCAAATGTTCGTGGAAATTTCAAATGATCTGCACCAATAAGACAGAGTCTTGCAGCATCCGAATATGGTTCAATGCTGGCTTCTGCAACTAAATAACATATGTGTGCAGCAGTAGTCTGTACAATTACATCAGAGTCAGGGAGAGAGCAGAGAAAAACATAGATCTTCCGGAGAAAAAACAAACAGAAAAAGACTCAATATAAATGAAAGCACATGTTACGTACCTCCCCATGCTCCTTCCATAGGCAATCTCCTAGATGAATGATGACAAGCTCATCATCTTTTGTTCTATTTGCAGTTATGACAGCTAAATTCTCTTCCCATTCCTCTAACATGCAGTTAGCCCCACTCTGTAGTACACAATATAAGATCATTAAACTAGCTGAAGCTGTTTCATAAAAACAAATAAGTAAATCAAAATTATAACCAAAAAAAAAAAACCCTAGCTGAAGCAAAATTATTTTGAAGAACTAGAAAGATATAAATCAACTAATAGACGTGTTCAAGGGTTCTTATTTTCATCATATTTTTAGGGCTGGGAAAAATATTAGAAAAAAATAAATAAATTTGAGTATTACATGTTAGCGGCACTACTTGTAGCTAAGGACTAGGATCTCATACATTTAACATGCATTTGATGCAAAGCAATTCGATTTTGTTTCCCCAAGCTTCACAATGTATTGATTTGACATACATAGTTCAATTTAAATCCAGATTGAGCTTACTTCATGCCTTATTTCCATGGATAAAAAACATATGTCACAGAGGAAGCTAGAGTTCCCACACTTAACATTCATAATCCTCCCCCAACAATACCATAACTTTCTATTTGTACACCTCAATGCTAAGAATAGATGAGAGATTCAAAACAATAGATCTAAAGGTCTCACATCCATTAGAACCCTGTACATTGTTTTCTCCCACTACCCACAACTTCAGCTTCAATTCTGCTCACCATATAGACATTATTATATTCAAAAAGGTTTTTTTTTTTATAGTATTAGTACTCATATTATCACATCACAACCTACCATGCCATATCAATAAGAATATTGGCCATGGGGTAATCTGCTAATTTTTCCCCTCATTGCATGATGCTTTCCTGTTAAAATGGTCTCACCTTTTCTAATTGTTGCTGAACTTGTGTACATTTAGTACCATGAGCATGTATATGGATGTTCTCATACATTTTAATTTTACCTAAAAACCTACCTAAAAAAGGTTACAACTATCATGATTACAAAGGTCCTATTTTCCCTTAACCAATTAGGATACATCATTTGATTTTCTATGAGAACATGGTGTTTTGAAAAATAGGCCCCATTTGGTAAAGTAATTTAACAACACGTTTTTAGTTTTTAAACAACATTACACACTTTTTCACCCACACGTATTTCCAAAAAATACAAACAACGTTACTAGAACAACATTACCAAACGGGTATTTCACCAGAAACAGCTTCTAGAATTAAGTTTGGTAGCGCATTTTTACATTGTTTTATGTTTTTATGAATTTTAAAATAGAACATTTTTTACCAATCAAAAAAAGAAAAACACAGGCCCAAAGTTTTCCAATTGATTGCATGAAGCCTATAAAACCTTATTCTCCCTGTTTTAGATTTTTCATATTTTTAAAATAATTTGTCAATTAGCTCTAAATCAAATGGCACTTCCTTCTTCCATGAGAACAGATAAAGTGAGGTTGTGGGTTCAAAACTCAGTAACAAGATTGTACCTAGTGCACAAGGCTCCTGTTTTGCAGGGCCTAGTAGAGGTTGTTGGTAGATAGCTTTAACCTCAATTTTTGGAGAAGCTAATTCTCGGATTCAAACTTGTGACACTTTCCTTGAACGAATGGCACTTGCCATTATACCAGGGTTCAAAGCTCACTGGAAATTCAAAATACTTTAGGGTGTGTGTGTGAGAGAGAGAGAGAGGGGTTTAATGGATTATGTCCTTAAATTTTGCTTTATAAACCCAAAGTATCTTTCACTTTATGATCTTGAAAACATATGCATTCAAGGAACAATTCCCTATTCACTATATCAAGCTTCAGACCTACTCCTCCACACCCCCAAAAAATACATATAACTTTTTTGAAAAAAAAAAAAAAATCAGATCATAAGCATCAGAATAGTATCAGCTTATAGGAAACAGGAAACTAGCAGGCAGGATCAGGAATGAGACCTAAGTATTTCACATCTAAAGAAAGGTTTCATGACAAAAAACACATTCAGCAAAAATATCAAAGAAACCAAAAAATAGCAAGCCCAAGTATTTCTTGTCTGTAGCAACATTTTCATGACAAAAAACACATTCAGAAAAAAAAATAATAATAAAAAATAAATCAAAGTAATCAAAAATAGCAAAGGCAAATAAATTCATCAAGAACAAAAAACATAAAACCTTTTCAGCACAAGTCATTGAGTTAATATATCACCTTGACAGGCTGTTGAAAAAAATCTACAGAACCGGGTAAGGTGCTACTAGTAGTGGCACTAGAAAACACTTCTGCAGGCTGCCCAGCAATAAGCAGGCATAAAGTCCGCAATGGTGATCCAGCTATGAATTGGTTAAGTGCCATTTGCTTCACAGTATCAACATAAAACTGCCAGCATTTCAAAATGATAGAAGACATTATCAGCATCAACTATATGTACACTTCAGGTAAGGATTTTTAATATGCAGGGAAGACGTGTGAAGAAAGCTAAAATCTGATGGCAAGAACCTGATCCCCAAGTTGAGATGCAAGAACAAGTGCCGGTCCCCACAGTTGACCTCCCTGTGCACATTGCAAAGCCTCTTTCTTCCTACCAGAGACAAGAAGACTCTGTACCTCAAGTGCGGTAGCCTTGAACAGATCAATTAGTAATGTTAGTTTTAAGGGTCATGTTAACGGATGCTCTTAGGGAAATTGTTAATAAACCATAATAAGAATGTTTTGACACCACTTTCATGAGAAATATAAAAAGTTGTCAACAACATTTATTGTATCATTCTCCCAATAAAATGTTTCTAAAAATAGTTCCTAAAGAGCATTGGTTAACATTTCCCTAGTTTTAAATGGCATTAAAATATTCAATGTCACAAAAGGCATTAACTATATAAAACTGGGAGAAAAAAAATATGGATACCTGAATTTGTGCTTCAGAAGGCAAGCTCTGCAAGCAGTGTGCAAGTGCACCATACACACTCTTTCTTTTGGAAGTTGTAAAGAGCTTAGCAATAGCTGACTCAGGACAATCACTTTCCTAATTAAATTTAAAAAGCCAGGAAAGATCAATGGCCAGTAATCAAACTCATGAGAAAAAAATTTGAATTGATGTCTTTCGGAGAAAATTTATGGGCTTCACACTTACATTTTACGTTACATATTAAGAAATTAAGATTAGAAATATGTTTTATTTTAAAAGTAACCTGTAGCATACAAAACACATCCAATTTAAATGAAGTGTTCAATGAAATACTAACTAGCCAGACACTTCAAAGCATTCAAAACAATAATAAATACAAGTATACTTGTTGATATTTATTTAAACATAAACAGCAGGTAATGGGTGAATAAAAAAATTTGTTATAGGATATTTCATTGTCCCATGAAATTTGAACAGTCTCTCCTTAGTTTAATAAAAATACATCATCTTTAATGAGGCCAGCAAAAACTCCATCACCATAATTTATGGGAGGGGCTTAATTTTAATAATCCTTGAAAATCTATTGCACCATACTTTCCTAAAGATGGCTGCCACTCTTGAAATGTTCCATTCATAATGGAAGGTTTTTTTTATTTTTATTTTTTCTCGATCAGATATCCAGATAGGTTGTGTGTAAATAGAACTATTAGGAACAATTAATTTCCGATCTTACCTTCAAGGCTTGGTCAGTGCCAAAAGGTGATCGAAGTTTTCCATAATACTGACATGATATTTTCAGCAAAGAAAAAAGCAACCTAAGATCTTCGCTTTTCCTATAATCCACGATTGGAGATTCACAGGTAGCAATCTTTTCATCAATCCATTTGTTTAACTCCTTACTTCCAACACTCCCACCAACCAAGGGACCAGGAAAAGATTGTTGGCACAATGCATAAAAATAATCACAAGCACCCAATCCAAAGCTTGAAGAATCATTTTTGTCCATGACAACTTCCATCAAGTTGAGAACATTAAGCACACCTCCTACAGAGTCCTTCACATGAAAAAACACCAACACTGATTATAGGCAGTAGCAACACTAACAATAAGTGTTAAATAATTTTGTAGTAAGAAAAGAAAAGTAAAATTAGATATTGAAATCAGAAGAAAATAAGATCTAACCTGGCTTTCATATGAGTTTCTGAGAGAAGAACTATTATCTTTCATTACTATAAGTTTCCCACCAAAACCAAAAGTGACTAGAGCATGTGGAGGCCTTCCTGCAGATGACCTCCCCTCACTTGGCGCATAAGAGAACTGAGTTCCACTCTGTAGCAGCTGTTGTGAAAAATTCACCGGTTTCTGATTACCCAAGTGAGCAGGTGAGAAATGCATGTGTTGATTTAGGTCCTTGGCCTGATTTTGGTGCTGATAAAAATTTTCATCAGGAATAAAGCTTTGAAACTCAGCAACCCTACGGCCGCCATCAACACTTTGATTTGGCTGTTCATACTGAGCAAGTGATCCACGTGGAATGAACCCCGACTGTTGATCCACAGAATCAGTTAAATGACCAGTGGAACTGTAATGGTTCCCTAATTTCTGGTTTTCTGTAAACCCAATTGTGTCGCTCTTTGCAACATGTTGAGTTTGCCACATATTCACAGTTTGGTTATTGTAATTGCTCGCAGATCCATCCCAGTTTGCAACATGTTCTTGACTAACTAGACTTTGTGACTGATGATTCTCCACATTCTGATTTTGATATTGCTGATTATAATCTACACTTGTTAACTGATTTGAAGCTGGAGTGTATGTTTCCAACAATTTCCATTCTTTAGTGATGCTGTCATAGTACCAATCAGGATAATTGGGATCAAATACCATATGAGCTGGGTATTGCATATTTCCTTGGGAAATCTGATTCCAGTGAGAGACACTGCCAGTTGTACATCCGTCATCCACAGTTCCAACAACAGACTGAGCCTGAGCTGTTTGCTGCTGATAATAACCACCTACTGTGTGGTCTGAAAGAATTGCATTTGCATTTGCATTTGCATTTGTGTGATCATTTGCATTCACATTAATATCAGCACTTGAACTTGCATTTGCATCATAACCCCCCAACTGATACCATTGCCCAGTGTTTGTGTCATACTTCCACCCTGGATAAAGATTTTCCCAATTCTGACTACTACTCAAATCCTGACCATCTATATTCTGCCCCGTAACTGCCCCATAGTATTGACCTTCTTGATGTTGCCCATAATTGGATGCCCCCAAATCAGCAACTGGGTTTTCCGAAACACCATCCACAAAATTAGATTCTGTCCCCAACTTGCCCATATTCGTCACATTCTCAAATGGGTCTTGCGAGTTATCTTTCAATTCACTAAAGAATTCCGAGTACGTCCCAAATTCACCACCATTATCATCCACCTCCGACTCGAACGAACTCCACTGAACAATTTTCACACCCGTTCCCACAGACACGCTACTCTCACCCACTGAACTATGCAATGCACCTTCCACCCCTTTCCCCACTTCACTACCCTCATTTGTTTCATTGGGTATCACTACTGATGGATCGCTATCTTCGCCAACCACACTATTAGACTCGTCAGTATTACTGGGTACCAACGAATTGCTCACTTCACCAATCACATTTTCCTCATTGGCATCCAATGATGCAGCAGACACAACCAAATCTTCATGGCCCATTTCATCATTGACCTCAAGACCATCATTGCCACCGGAGTCAACTCCGGCAGCCCCCACTTCGCTAACCCTTATATTAGAAACCGTTTTTGCCTCATCTAAAGCATCATTCTTTACAACACTAGGCACAGATCCAGTAAATTCAATCTCATCATTAACAAGTTTATCAAAAAAATCCTCATCCGTCTGATCCTCCACCTCAAATGGAGGAGAAGAAGCCATCTATTATCTATATATATTTATACAATAACACCCCTAAGCCTCAAACAAAAAAACCCCACAACAGAATCAACTCCAATCAATCCTACTACTCACAATCCCTTCACAAAACACAAACACATTGACAAATTTTGAGCTATGAATTTCTGGGCAATCCAAATTTGTCACAAAATAAATAAACAAATTACCATTGACCCATCTGAAACAAACCCAAAATACAAAAGATCTAGGGGTTTATAGTTTATACAATCTCTTAAAAAAACTCTATTTTGACTTTGGTTTTGGCATGGAAATTTTCAGCCAAAACCCACAAAGAAAAGTACTTGCAAATTGCAATTAAAGCATTTGATTGAGTGATAAAACTTCAAATGATGAGAGAATGAGAATTGCTTACCTGTCAGATTAAAGGGTACAGAGAGAAACACAGAGAAAGAGAGAGAAATGGGCAATTGAGACAAAACATGGATTTGGCATAGCAATAGCAGTAGTGGGAAAATTGGAAAACAAGAGAAAACACCGCACCCATCAAAAAGTTTATAAATTTTGTTTTTTTTTTGTTTTTTTTTTTTTTTGTTTTTTTTTTTTAATATGTGAAGTACTATATATTATATAATATATGTTGCTCCACGTGCCACTGGTGTATGAGTTTTTTAGGTGCGCGTGATCATGGGTCTTTTAGTGGAAAATTGATGGGTAGGTAATTTGATTTATAGATTTTACTTGGTTGACTTTTCTTTTTTTGTTTCATTCAAGATATAATTTAGATATAATTGCCATTATATTAGATTACTATATGAATTAAATTTAATCTAATTATACCCTTGAGCGGGTACTTGTGTGGTGCGGCGTGACGTTAATCCAAAAGTTCCAAGTTAAATTTATTACCATTATCGATACATGAGATTTTTGGATATTTTATGAATATAATAAGTTAAACAGTCTTGTCAAAAGTTAGGACACTGCTTTCTTATATATATAAAATGAATAAATAAAATTTAATATTGATAAAATTCTCTTTTTTTTTGATAATGTGTTTAAATTTAATTAAAACACTCGAGGTAGTACATCTTAGAAACTATACTTATCCTCTCATTTATTATTCTTGCCAAAAATAAACAATCCAAATTCTCAACTTTTTTCACAAATTTTATCTTAAATCTTCACACATTATTAGATTGTGATTATAACTGGTTGCTTGTCATTTTAAATCTTTAATCTTCATATAAACATTTTAAGATTGCAATTGGTTGTCTATTACTTTCACATAAATTCATCATATTTTTTCATCACTCTAGTCAACAACATCAAATATTTGTGAAATTCGGTGTGGAATAAGCTATGGTTCTAGAATTTGTCCTAGTTGTATGGAATCCTAAATCTTTATCTTAGAAAAAAAAAAAAGATTTTAGTTTGAATATCTTACTATAATTGCCATAAACTATAACCAATTCAAGACAATTAAGCTATATATACATCGTTAGTCATTACTATATATAGAAACTCAAGATCTTTGTGATGAACTGATGATGGTTAGTTTTAAATCTTTTGAAAGGAAGTTGGGGATAGTGAGGACATCAATGAGTAATGGTAGATTGGTGACTGGTAGTACACCATGGTATTCATGCAAATGTATTGTAAGATCTAGTTGTGGTTTTGACCTTAATACTCAGCAAAAAAAAAAAAAAAAAAAAAAAGCTTTTTTTATAATGTCTTGCCAAATAAATTCAAGTCACCCTCTCACACTCTCCAATTGTTCTGTCAACAACAGATAATGATACTCCAATCCCAATGACATTTTGTATTAATCACTTATCGTTTTTACATAAGGTTGAAATCCACAATTAGGTTAATACAATATTACGCATAGAATGGGTTTTAATGTATTTTTTGTGTTCCTTCATATACTCTTAAGAATAATTTCTCAATCTACTTATTTTGAACTAAATGGATAGATAAATGTCTTTAGCCAAAAGTTAAGTATACTTGGTCGAAAGTTAAGACAGACGGTTTTTTTTTTTTTTTTTTTTTTTTTTTTTTTTTTTTTTTTTTTTTTTATATTGAATTATTCATATCGAACATATATAGATTTGCCTTATCAATTTCTAAAATAACCATACCTAAACAAATCGATTTTTTTTTCTCTGCACATAAAATTTGATCCAGTTTCTATTTTTACGCCATTTCTTTATTTTTATTTTTAGTTTTTTTACTCTATTTTTAATTGAATTCACATGTACATAATACACATTTATGATAAATATCTCTTCTAGTAAGTATTATCTAGTATCTACAGGCCTCCCATTATCTGGTTTTGCCACTATATGTCCCCTTCATTGATTTATATTATACTATAAATTAAGAATAAACAAAAATCGGAAAAATGTACACTTTAAGTTTTCAAAATTCAACTCAAAGTTCACATTTTCTTTTTATATGTAGACCGTACTTTGTAATCTCAAGATTCTCAACCAAATTCACACCGCTGCATCACACTGCCCATTTCAATTATTTGCCTATTTTCTCAGGTCTAAGGGAAGTTCTCATTATCGCTTGTGGGACAGGGGTTCATATATATATAAATATATATATATAAATAAATATATATTTATATGTTATGGTTTTCAATTAGTTAACCAATTTAATCAAGTTATACCTTGTCCCAACATGTTTTACAAGTCCTACATTCAAGCTATGGTTACATTTGTCACTCATTCTCATATAACAACATCACAAATTGGAAAGAATGGAAAGGGATACAAAAAAAACACTTTTTTTAAATGAAGAATCAACAATTAATGATACTTTACAAGTAGGAGTTAAGAGTTTTAATGAAGAATCAACACTTAATGATACTTACAAGTAGGAGTTAAGAGAAAAGGCACAGGGCAATATAACGAGGTGAATGTGTGAAGCACCAATTTCATTCAATGCTGTCAATTATGATAGTTTCAAAAAAGTTGCAATTGAATCCATGGGTGATGCATAATTGGCATGAAGTCACCAAGTTACTATGAAGCAAGGGTTCCTTTATTGAAAAAGGAGGTGATATAATAAAGAGCCATAAATAAGAATGGGATGTTCCATTATGTCTAATAAATGGCAAGACAAAAGTAATCAATCTTTGATAATAATAATAATAAAAGGGAAATGCTAACGAATTATTTTAGGGTAATGGTTAATAATCCATCTAAAAAAAGTTTTTAAGGGAAAAAAATAATATTTTGACAATTTTTTTCATTTCCCATAAAAGTGGTATCAAAATTTTCCTAAAATAGATTGTTAACAATTATCTTAAAGGCATCTGTTAGCATGACCCTAATAATAATTAGTGAATTATTCTAATAAAAACATGCTTATTAAGTCTATTAATGCATCTTCATATATAAAATAGTCATGTTAACAGATGCCCTTAGGGCAATTATTAACAAATCATACTAGAAAATTTTTAACATCATTTTCATGAGAAATATAAAAAACTGTCAATAATATTTATTGTTTTATCATTCTCCCAATAAAATGTTTCTAAAAAAAGCTCTTAAACCCTAAGGGCATTGGTTAACATTTCTCTATATAAAATTATAAAGATCAAAGAGAGGATGTCTCAACTACTTGATAGCATTGTGGAGAAAATTGGAGCATCTAATGCAAGGACGGAACTATGTTTAGACTGAGGGGGGCCGTCCCGGCCTCCCCAACTTTTAAAAATTCTACTGTGTATGCATATATAACAAAATTTTAAAATATGATCTCAAAATTTTTACTTGGCCCTCTCTCCAAAAAAAAAAAAATTTACAAATTAACCCAAATAGAAAAATATCCGACCTACCATTTTGCCTTTCCGGCTTGTCCCAAAAATAACCCAAAAAAAAAAAAAAATCTAAACAAACCAAAAAAACCAATCAAACAAATCACAAATCTTTAAAAAAAAAAAAGAAGAAGAAGAAGAATACCCTTATGGCAATATAGCAAATCAGACTCTTCCTTTTCTAATTTAACCTCTCTCTTCTCTTAAATCTCTCCTCAATCCTCTCTCTGCTCTTCGAAGATCTGTTGTGTGAGCCTATGAGGCAGATCTTCTACCAATTTTTATCTAATAAATGCTAGTAACTGATAGTGTATTAGTGTGTAAACTTGTGGCTATCGTTTTCATCGAGAAAAATAAAATATATGTGGCACATGTTTGCTATTGTGCTAGATGGAGTAATATATGGGTCAAATTTTGGTTCAAAAGAAGTGAATGTTCAATTAGTGTGTAAAACACTAATAAATGTTTAAACCCTCAATCACAAAATTACCAATGCAAGCTTATATTCAAACAATATATGTGCGGAATATGAAATATAAGCAATACCCAATTTGGCAAACTACTTTAACACATAATTAATCACAAACACAGTAGCAATTAATGGTTAAAGAGTAAGGGAAGAGAGATGCAAACACAAGGATAACATCGGCACGTGTTATTGAAGAGGAAACCGAAGAACTCAGCAAAAAATATTTTCACCGCCTTCCAAGCGGTGAAATGATCCACTAAAGAATAAAGTTGGGATACATGAATAGCAATAGACCATCCAAGCCTAATCTACCCGATACACCTAAGCCCTCTAAGCTTCTTGCTCCAACAGGGTTACGCCTAACCTTGTCTTTTTTAGCTTTCTGAATCCCGCAATAAGCTCCATATTGCATTCGCCATCCTTGGCATCTTCCAATGCTTCCCAAGCTCCAAAAACACTCCAACACTCTAAATGGGTGTGGGTAGTGTTTGGGTACAAATTTCCTCTCAATGGGTATAACAATGGGAGTGGGAATGAGAAAAGACTACAAAGATTTCTCTCTAAGAATAAGTAGCTCTCTCTCTCTAATAAGGTGGGTGTGTTGTAGAAACCTATTTTAGGGTTTTTCTCTCAACAGACTCCTTTTTCTTAGCACCTTACATTTCGTGGGTATAAAGGTATTTATAGTGGGATATGAGATGGAATGTGAAAAGTCAGTTTTCAGCAAAACAGAGTATTCTGGCGACTCGGCCTCGCGATTGGAACGAGACGCGAGTTTGAGTTGCAAGTTAATTGTCATGCCAAACTTTACTTTTTGTCTTGTAGTGCTCTAGCTGTTGTGACCCTTCAACTTCCTGCATGCTTCACACGTGTGGCATTTTGGCGACTTGCCAGTCGCGAGTCAGTCACGAGATCCAATCGCGAGACTACTCTTGAATGCACACAACTTGAGTTTCTTCACACTCTCTCACACACAACCTTTACATTATTCCCATCTAAATACAGAGTTTCTACATGCTAAATTACAAGCAAATTTGGTACAGAATAAAACCAACACATGGTTGATTAAATTCAACCTTACAAGAAGTAACTAATGACAAAAGCTGTACTCATCCAAAAAAAAATACAGAAGTGTATGGTATGTCAAAATAACACATAAAGAGTACTCATCTATTATTTATTTATTTAATTTTGAGATACTTTATTATTTCCCTATCTTATTAATCTATTGTTCTGAAAATTAGTTCTAAACAAAAACCAAATAAACATTGATTTTTACTTTGAATTAAATCTCATGACTTTACAAGTCAATAAATTGTTTGAATGTTATGTAGATGTAGAATAAATCCTTATAATTTATATGACTTTTTATATGATTTCTAGATAATGGAAAAATCAACTATAATGTTTGATTGTTTGAAAGAAAATACAAATAAATTCGAAGTCATTACTGATATACTATTTTCTGAAAATCATCGAACAACATTTTGAAGAATCACTATTGATGAAATAAGTATTAGTTCATTGCAACATGATTATATATTTTTGTCCACAAATACGTGTTTAAGATGTTGATAGATGATACAAAATTCAATGAACTTATAGTAAGCTTGGCCCCCCCAACTACGAATCCTAGTTCCGTCCTTAATCTAATGTTGTAGAAGTTATAATTGATAATGAGATGGTCGGTACAAGAAGTTATTTTCACTTCTTAATCTAACGAAATTAAGAAATATTATTCCTTTTATATTTTCATTTTTTTTATTATATAATTTGTTACTGATTATCATACTTTCACATTTTTATATTACTATAATGATTATTGGAGGCTAAATATCCTCATTTATATTGGATAATATTTGCTACCCATTGACTGGATTTAATTTTGGAAGACATTGCAAAGCTTCCTACAATCATGAGAACAATAAACATGATAAGATGCTTTATGGGACCAAAGAATTTGCTTTAGGCCTGCTAAAACCTGATTTGCTACTTCCTTTCTCACATTATCAAGTGGTCATGAGTCAAAAAGATAACTTGAGAAAGATGTTTACTTTTTAGGATTGGACATGTAGTAAATGCGTAAGGGATAAATAATGAAAAAGATTGATTTAAATTATTCTAATGCCTTCATTTTAGAATAGGGTAGTCTATAATCATAAAGTGTCATGTCCTCTTGTTCATGTGCTTTGATTAGTAGATAGCGACAAAAAGAACCAGTCATGTATGAGGCTATATATGGATCAAGCTAAATAACCCATTGTCTGTTCATTTAAATAAATGAAAGATAAATACGTTTAAGTATTTAAAATACTGTAATAGATTAAAGGTGGGAATGTTAACTCCATCTCTCTTTGCATGCATATGAGTACTTATCGAATATTTTTATGATGCCTATAACACCCAAAAAATTTCAATTCAAAAGGTCTATATATTTAATCCACCATAGAAGGTTTCAAAAGAAAATATTTTCAATTTCAAAATAAAAGCACATGGTAGTCCATCTAATCTTCAAAATAACCAAATGATCTCAACTCCACAAGATTGCAACATAAACTAAATATCATATAATAACTCCTCACAAAAGCAATCTTTTTAATTTAAAACTCAAAATCTCAATGTAAAAATTTAACAAAAAACAATCAAAACATGATAGTTATATGTACTGAAATAATTGCTCAATTTATATGAATTGTAAGAATATTCACAATGTCCAGTGTATTGTTCCTCAAAAGGGTCACATACATGTATTGCTACCATGGGTAGGATCACTGAAAATTGATAATCACAATCCGAACATTCACAACACGAATTACATAATTCGGGTCATGGCCCATGTATTGCACACATGGTGCAGCCACTGAAATTATTTCATGGCAAATAGTAAAATCAAAGTTGCATACAACCAAGATCAAATCAGTTTCACACAAATGCAATAGCTCAAAAGATATAAGAATGGAATGCTAGATGCAAATGTTACATGCATTAACAATACAAAGATAATGCCAATGAGTTGAGAATACTCAAGGAACACAAATTTATCAAGAAAGGATATTCAAGTGGTTTGATCAACGAATATGGGAAGGTGAAGTATGAATGAAGTCCTACTTACCTCAATACACAAACTAAATAAGAAAGTTTACTTCGCACTAATTTCATCACAGCGATCATTGGAGCCTAAGTTATTAAAAAAAAAAAAAACAGTATTTCTAATGAGGACAAATAATTTCACACCTACACTATCACTTAACAAAGAAATACTATTAACCCTGAAATTCCAAATATTCATTTTTATGTTATACTAATTAGAAAGATTCTTATTTTAAACCTAAGATAAATTTAAATTAATCCTAACCCATGGTCGCCTTACCAATTAGATGTTCAAACTTGTAATTAGATATCTTAATTTGACAAATGCACATTCAATTTGATATAAAAGCATTTAAAACATAAAAGCCCTGAATTTGGCCTATGTCCTAATCTTAACAATTTTAATTCTTTGATTAATCCCAAATATATGATTATTTCTCCCAAGTGGTGTTACCCAACCATGATCAAATGCCCCAATTATATTTAATTTGGTTAAATCCTTACCGGATTGAAAACCCCTAATTTTCATAATAAACCTAAAACTGAAAACCCACCTTTCATTAAATCCCATCACTTATGCCAAAATTTGACCAAATTGGGAGTTTAAATCTTCAATTGGGACCCTTAATTACATTCTTGATAAATAAATTTAATTGATTGATAGCCAATATATATATATATATATTAATCTCGAATTTAGGCATAAAACCCTAATCCTAATATGCTAGTTCTCTAGTAATTTGTTAACCAATAAACCAATTACTACTTTGATCAATTAGAAGTTTAAATAATCTTCAATTTGAGTCTTCATGAACAATGGAAATAAAATATAATTGCAGCATAGCAATCCCTAATTCATGCCCTAAACCTAACTCTAAATTTAGGACTTACCCAAAAACAAAAACAAAAAAACCTTTAGGATTTTTCTAACCCTAGCCAAAAACAATAGGATTTAAGCAAAATTAATTTCAAATCTCAAAATAATTGGCTTCATTACTTACTAAGGAGTGTTTGATTGAAAGAAATATGCGAAAGATCCAAAATAGGTTAAAAATATAATTTTTAAAATTTTTTTTTTATGAGATTTACTAGAATTCGACAAAGCCAACATAAGGGATTGGGGGGAAGGCTTAGTTTAAAAGGTTTTTTTTTTTTTTTTTGGGTGTTTTGGTTGTCCAAGAAACTTTTTTTGAGAAAAAAATGTCTTTTTTTGGAGATTCTCTAGTGACAACATTCTTGACAGGAAAAATGAGCTCTAGGATTTCTTCTACTAGCAAGTATGAATATCAGATTATATATCCTTTAGGTTGCCTAGTGTTAGATGGGGAATCATAGAAAAATATTTATTTTAGCTTTGGAAATAAAACTTAAACATATTTGTTTTATTTCATTTTTTTTTTTTTTGTGCATATTACAATAACCTGATAGTTGAGTATAAAATGAAAATGTGATGAGTAGTTTATAAAAGTTCATACAAAGGTAACATTTTCTAAGCATTGAGAAACAAAATGAAATCATAGATGAGTTGCCTCTTTGGGATGCTTATGTTTATAAGTTTATTAGGTATAAAAAGAGAAAAATACTAATTGTTCATTTTGTTTTTTTTTTTTTTTTTTTGTTTTTTTTTTTTTTTTTGGTGCTGAATAATCACTTTATTAAAACAAAGACAAGATTACAAAAAGGGAGAGGATCTGTTACTGTCTTTGTCTAACGCCTGAGCCACCAAGCTACGAAGACCAAAAAGAAGAACTAGCCCTGTCCAATTGAACAAGCTGCCCAATGGGCCAAAAGATGGGCAGGGGAATTACCCTCTTTATACACAAGAAAAAGAACAAGAATCAAAAGTGTTAATAAGCTCCTTTATATCTGCAAGAATCGTTGCTATGCTCTAGTGGGCCTGTTGCGCTGAGTTCATTAGGGGCTCAATTACATTAATTCCAAGCATCCTCTTCCACTATAATTTTGCTGTAGTCTTTTTGGACTGCTCTTCTAATTGCACATAAAGCCTTCTCCCAAAATAGGACTACCTGGATCTCTTGTTCATTTAATTAAATAAAAAGTTATTTAATCTTTAGAAAGTTTTATGTAAACCATTTCTTATTTTCATCAACAGGCGAATGGTGGCCGGTTTACGAATCTTTAACTCCAAATTTACAGTAGTTTGTTGTAAAAGTTCTCATCTAACATGTAGTTTATCAAGGTGTGAGCAGAATTGAAGTATGTTTTAATAATTGACTAAAAAGTTTCAGTGTGAAGTGTGAAATTTATAACTTCATGTTCTGATGCATTTATGTATGCATATTAATTTTTTTTTTTTTTTTTGGAATTATGTAGGTGCATGGCAAGAAGATAAATTAGTTAGCACAATCTTGCATGGATGATTTGGTATATATTCCATACAATCAAGCCTTAAAGTGGAAATATAAGTTATGTAACACAATTGATCCAGTTTCCTTAAAAGATATAAATGATAGCTTGTGTTTGATGATGATTATTTGAGATGGGAATTCCAAAGCTATTGGCATTAAAGAAGAAAGATTCAACATGACAACAGGAATGAGGCCACTAGGAAAGGCAACAGGTTCAAGTTCTAGCTCATATCATATTCCTCATGATAGAGATAGAAAAAAATGAGGAGAATTACGAAAGTTAGAATTCTTACAATGACAAGGATGATGGTATTGTGCTTGATGAGGATAATATTTATATACTTTAGTATTGCATTGCATTGGTTTTGTCAAGCAAATAAATCATTACTTAAACTTTTAGTGCCTTTTGACCTCTGCATTTTGGGTATATTTTGATTCAAGCATGAGCTTCATGTTTCTGTTTTAATCATGGCTCCCAAATGCTGGTTGTGTATATTTTGTTAAATCACAATGAAATTATATAAAATATAATATTTTCAATTTTTATAATTAATTGATCACTTGAATGTTGTACTATTTATTAATTATTTTCAAATTTATTACATTATTTATTTATTATTTTAAAAATGTGCACTTCACTTCAATTAGGTGTGCATCTGCACCTTGCGCCTAGGCTCTAAGAGGCCTTTGCGCTTAAGTGTGCCCTACGCTTTTTCTAACAAGGGGTGGAACTCACATTTCTTTGTTCCAAGTATACGGAGGACAACCATAAAAAGAGCATAGTATTATATTCTCCTACTCAGTTTGGATGAAAAAAGAAAACCAGTTATTAGCTTAATTCTGTTCATTGTTCAAAAGGCCAAGAATTTGATGATGTTTGTAACTTTGTTTGCCTGAATATGGAATGGAGGCTGAAGAGACAGAGAGCTGTCTAGTTGAAAATGGCCTTGCAAGATTTGTCACAATCACTGGACTTGTTTGTCTGCAGAGTGGCTCACATCCTCAGGCCTAGTACTATTTATTCCCTCACTCATTCAAAGCCAAAAGCCCAGAGACATACAAACAGAAACTTTAAAAGACAAACAAGGCTTTGGTAGGCCTTTCAAATTTTTGAGGCCCAAGTGTTTCATACTTTTTATTCATATCTTTACCTTCTCCCTTTGAATGCATCAGAGAATTCAAAGAAAGGTCTTATACAATAATAATTGCTGAATATTGCTCAGTGGCCTAAAGAATGCCTCAAAAGTGAGAACACTCATAACTGGTTCTCAATGCCAGACAACCAAACATGACTTAGAAATATGGAGGAAGAGAAAGTGACCCTCTTTTGGCACTTGTAAAATTAAGTCAATGGCCCAACTTCCAAATTCAACCGGAGCCAAGAATTGGACTATATGTATATAAGCAAGATCCCATGAAATTTCGCTTTCGATAATTGTTACCAGGAAATACAATAGTCATAATAATCATACATTTTGTGACACAATTATTTTAAGCTTTTGCATTATTATATAGTGGATGCCTGTGAGGTGCTCATGTGGTACATGTTGGTGTACAAAATCAGAATATAATCATGGACAGCAATATAAGAGGTGTTTCATACTTTCAAAACCCAAATCTACTTTGGTCTGTGCTCAAGAAACAAGTAATTGAATGCCCAAAGAAGCATTTTTGATACAATATGGTGATATTGGTAAGTTATAGATTTGGATTTTAGACAGATAAAACTTAGGTACAATTTATTAGATGTTATACTCTAGATTTTTAAATTAAATTTAAATACATAACTGCAATAAATTTAATTGTTTTTAAGATATATAACACAATTTGTATTGAAAAAACTGATATACAACACTTAAGAAATTGCATCTAAATTTTATCGACTTACACCGACAGGACGGGCATTGAAGTTCTGTAGCCGAATTAGGTTCCACACTGAAATGATATTGGAATGAGATTGCTAATAACTCAGTCGGTCAAAGTATAATTAGACACTTGGACTGGCACTAAATATTTGTGGTTGAACAAAATCATTATAATAAATATACACCTAAGTCTAACTACTCTCACAAGAATCAAACATCCATAGCACTAAACTTTTGCGGTAACATTTTCTACTAGTCATAATGGTTGTTGGCACTTGGTGCCGGTGGCTTTGACCTGCATATAGAATTATACACACCAATGGAAAGAGAGAAAAGAAACCAAATAAAAGGAGTAAAAAAAAAACAGAAAGTCATAAAAATTGTGATTGTACGTAATTGCTTTGTGACTCATAGCAATTGTGATTTTGTCAACCACAATTATTTGTTTGCTGATGAAATGGGTTTTTCATCACTTCTTTACAGTTAACGAGATGCTCTACATTATTGAAATTGCTTTTAAAAGCAAACACAAATGGCTTTTAGCAAGAACAATATTCCTACTGTAACCAATATAGCAAATGGGTGTACCTCAAATTCCCAAGCAATAACAGCAATACCTTTTTCCTTTTCTTGCTAAGTAAAGCCTAATTAGTAGTAAAACAATCTTATCATGATGACTTTTATGCAAGGAATGGGCTTCAATTTCTAACATCTAATCCATTGGCAGTAAGCAGTGGGCACAGTCTATTTGGTTAATATGCTGACCCAAAGTGAGGACAACACTACCAATAGAAGCTTTTTCTAATAGGGGCAAGTTGGGTAGTGCCAAGCCACTAAACAAGGAGAGCTTTTCAAAAAAAGGCAAGTTGGTAGCCTAACTTGAAGTCGAATAGTCCATCTTGAAAAAGGTCGAACTAGCAAGTGAATTTCTAAAAGTCCTAAATTTGCCTTCAATGCATATGTTAAAATAATATTAGCTAAGCTTAGTTTGGTTAGTTCATTATATGTTTTGCTAGTCTCCCGTTATCAATTCTCTCAAAAGTTTATATAGGATTCGAACTTAAAATCACCTGTTTTAATACCATAATAAATTTCTACTTCTCTTAAAAGGTTAAACTAATAAAACAATGTGAATGTAATCATTTAACTATTATTCTAACATTATACTATATTGAATACTGTCACTGCTCGAGCCA
Organism: Notholithocarpus densiflorus; assembly: GCA_030021035.2. Taxonomy (NCBI): domain Eukaryota; kingdom Viridiplantae; phylum Streptophyta; class Magnoliopsida; order Fagales; family Fagaceae; genus Notholithocarpus; species Notholithocarpus densiflorus. Next base: position 461,884 of record JARYZH020000244.1, on the reverse strand, counting down.
TTTGCTATACCATTGCATCCAAGAATCCCTATCTTAATCTAATTAGAGGATAGTTTTGATAATGCGTCATTTAAGGTTGTCATCTTCGAGTTTTCTCTTTCTATTGTGAATAATGTCTTTAATTTCTCAAATTGCATCTGCCCTTTGACCTTTTAGTGACCCTTTCCACATCCTAAGTACTCATAGGATGAAATCATCATTGAGATTTGAAGATTGGAAGGGGTTGCGGTGAAGGAAAAGCCCAAAAGGACATTTTGTAGAGAAGAATTGTAGGTTAAAAAAAAAAAAGAAAAAAAGAAAAAAAAAAGAATAGAAAATCATTACCAACGAGGCAATGACATTCTTGGTGTTGCTTGTGAAAGTGTTTTAGTCATTTTTACTTATTTTAAATTTTCCAATATTTGGAAAACAATATTAATAAAAGGACCCAACTTTCATCTAAATAGTGTGTGATGAACCTTAAATTTTGCAACACCCAACAAATACGTAATCTTAAAATAACAAGGGTATAATTAGTATTAAAGAACATGTTTAAAAACTTAAAAAGAAAATGACAAGATTAGCTGCAAGAGGGTCATCAGTCAATGAAATTTCTTCTTTGTATCATTCTGAAAGGGAAGTCAAATATCCAATCAATTTGGGGGCAGGAAACTTACTATAATTCTGGCATGACACATGACCAAGAAAACAAAAAAACAAAAAAAATAAAAAAAGTGAGGCTTAATTCAAGGATAAACCGCGTTACTACATGTACAAATACTATATATATATTATATGCATCTTTTTGGCTTGAGTAAAATTCAAGGTGTAGGGTCTTCTTTTGATTAACAAAAACACTATGATCTTTGAATAAGAATTTCTTTTCATGTGCCAAAGAGAAAAAAGGAGGAAAATTACACACTTTTTGGTTCTAACTTCTAATCGTAAGAAATCAGAATTTACCATTACTTATGACCAAAATAGTCAAATTATTTTGGTCAAATTAGAATGTACAAATATTGAAATATTTATATTTCATACCTTCAATCTCTTAAAATTTCTTCACAGCCATGAATTTTCAACACAATCTTGGGCCAGTTAATCACCTAAGAGACAAATAAGTTTAGCCCACCTAAGGGAAAATTATGAGCATAAAAAGTGTTGAACACGCTTGACCCCCCCAGGATTGCTTGTCAATTTTTTCAAAGATGACCACTTGGAAAATTCACAAACCAGGACAAGCCAAGTATATACTTTAACCCTCTCCTAGGTCCAAAACACTCCTTATCTTCTCCTTAATTTGTGAATAGAACTTTTGGAAACATTATAGGAAGATTGATTAAAACAGACTTCAAAAGTCATACCAGATTTTTATCTTGGGGAAGCCTGAATTTGACTTCTTCATAATGTCCCAGAAAATAAGTTAGAAATTTCTAATGGCCAAGTTCTAATACATATCCTAGAAATTTACATGAAAGTGGCAACATTTGAAATTGTGAAATTTATAGTCCGTTTGGATTGAGGGAGAGAGAAGGGGAGTAGAGTAGAGTAGAGTAGAGTAGATTTAACCAAAAATTAGCTTATTTTTAGCCAACTCTACTCTACTCTACTCCTCCTCCCTCCCCCTCAATCCAAATGGACTATTAATTAGAGCCTCAAAATTATATACTGTTAGTATATATGTCAGTCTAGTACACTGGACTTGGCCTAATATACTGTACTTGTAGTATTCTCATATTACTTATACTTTGCATGTACTATGCCTATATAAGGCTCTCTATTGTACAGTGTTAAAGACACATAATATACATCAATATAAACAGACTACTCATTTTCTCTCACTTTATATTCTTAACATATACCAAGGATTTTGTAAGGCCAGAAAATACCAATGAAGTTGCTTGTTTCACAACTTTCTAAATTCCAAGTCTTTTGTGCTATATGCTTTACACATGTTGATGGGGTTCATTCATGGACATTCAATGGGAACTAGGTGAATTTATAAGTGGGTAAAAGACAAAGAAGAGTATGGAAGTTGAAAGCATCTTTTTTTATTGGGTCGGAGATCACATGTGAGACACAAACACTACTTAGTATGGTAGCTAGTGTGTGTGTGTGAGGCTTTTGAGTGTGCATGACTTAGGAGAAGGGGCGTGGAATCATGGTGTTTGTAGCGTGAACCAAAGGCAACGCCTACATACATATTGCATAAAAAGAATATACCCATATGACAATAAAATAGTTTACAATTGAAGATTCAAAAAGAAGGAAAGGAAACAATAAACTGTGTGACGAAGAATGCAACCCACGAAAAAGGTTAGATAAGCTGTCTTCAATGCCAAAATTGGGTGGGGGGGCCATCATATGGTTAAGTCACAAGTTAAGCATTGAAACTCCAACCCCTTGTTTGTTTGCTTGGTGAGAAACTAGAGCAAGAAAATAAAAATTGCTCAGTTTTTGTAAACGAAATGAGCATCTTATACTATTTGAAAGAGACTTGGTTCGAATCCTGCCTATAAAAACAAATAAATTGTTTGATTTATTGATATGAAGATAAAGTGTAATGATTATAAAACAAACGCTATAAGTTTAAATTATATTGTATCGAAAAAAAAAAAAAAAAACCCTAAATTTGGGAGGTCTAAGCTATTATTTCTCTCATTTTTTGTGTGGTTATGGAGTGATCATGTTAATTGTTAGGTAATAGGCATTTGCTTGCAATGAAAATAGATATCATTTTAAGTGGTAATTAGCTAATTATCTAGCCAAAAATAAGGATTTAATTAATATTTTATATATGATTGACATTTTCAGTAGAATCTAGGGTTATAAACAACCATTATAAATGCAAGTGAACCTTTTTGACTTTTTTCCCCACCTTGCTGTACCAAATGTTAATGGCGAAAAGTGACAGCATCAAAATTTATTTCAAGATTTTGTACTAATTAAATCAATTAAAATTTATTAATAACTGCAATCTCTTATTCTTTAAGGAAACTGATATGGTTTTGAGAATACTGATTGCCAATGTGAACGGGAACTTGGTATTGTGGTCCAAATGTATATCTTTCCAATGTTACTCGGAAAATTGTGGTATCCTGGACCCATGAGCTGCACAAATCTTTTCACGCACTCACGCACATACACACATTGCAAGATAAAAAGTTCTGTCTCATGTTAAAAAATAGTGAATTTAATTATTATTTTAACACTCATTTTTATGTTATTTATAATTTATTTTAGTAGTGTAGAGATAAGTTTCAAATGTAGAAACACATGCTTTGATACTATGTTAATTTACCAAAAGAAATGTTAATTTGTTAAGAAAATCATTTTAGAAAAGTTTTAATGGAAAAAATAAAAAAAATTAATTTTTTGATAACTAGATTTTCTAAAATAATTTATTAACAAATAACCTAAGGATGTCCATTAACCGGACTTATTTTCTAATTGTCACAAAAGATTAAACAATTAGAAAATGATAAATTTAATCTCAAAAAAAAAAAAAAATGACAAAATTTAATCACTTAACTATTATTCTAAGAACATTAATATGACAGTCATGAAACAGTTTAAAGAGACTAATCATCTCCATTTCACTAATGATAGGGATAAATTCCAAGGCAAACGGATCCAATCAACAGAGTTAGTCATAAGTGACGGTATTACCAAAAGAGATGGTCTAGATGGCCTAACAGTCAATGAATTGGTAGAGGGAATCGTGTCTCAGACAGAAAGGCAGAGAGACGGACAGACTCTTTGAAGTGGACAAACTCAAGTAAGATGGACGGGTTCTTCGTAGTGGACGGATTCCAATGAGACGTACGGACGCAAGGGAGACGAGTAGCAAAGCCACATGGCACCTACGCGGCCCAAGTGTTCTCCAAGAAACCTAATATGGAAATGTCTTGCATCTCACACTCAACCATAATCAGAGGAATCCTTACAAGGAAAAAAATTCCACAATATATGAAGCACTAAAGAGGATCTTCTCTACAAGGAAATACCTTCTCCATCAAGAAACAGAGGTCAACTCTATACCACTATGAAAACCCCAAATCCCTCACAAACTGAGGTACGCGTAATTTTTCTAGCTCTGGCACTCTAGAGTTGTAGAAATTCTCTCTAACTTAACCTTCGGAGGGTATTTAGCCGATACCACACCGGTACTCTTTGTAGGGTTTTCTTTGTTTCTGTTTCGCAGGTTTTGTCTAAAGCACGTGAGGATTGCACAACTTACTGACGATTTTTGCATCATCAACTATGAAATGGATGAAAACAATTATATGGTTAAGATGAATCCAACACTCACATGCCTAATCTATTTACCCTCATGTTCCATATGCTAGGCTTGTATTAATTAGATCAATAAAGCAAAATATTAAACTTAAGGCTTGTTTAGAGGATGTGGTGGTTCGGCTATAGCTTGTCATGAGCAACATTTTCTTTAGCTATCTTATATTTCACCAAGTAGCAGTCAATGCTCTTGTAGGAATACCGTAAACATCAAGTAAATAGTTTTCATTGATTCATAGGGTAAACCTTTACATCTTTTTAGTTTCCCTTGAAGCACTCATTTTGCTAGTAGAAATTTTAATTCTTTACACCAAAGAATTAAGTGTTATTAAGAGGGTGGGGATGATCCTTGACCTTAAACTAAATCTGGTTCATTTTGTCTTTACTCTTAATCTGTTCATGATACAACGATTGGCATGAGTGAAGGATCAGTGTGCAGGAAATAATCTTATCAGTTTGGGGTATGGTATTAAAAGTTTGATGTGAAAGCCTCCCAACTACATTATAGTTAGGAGCCATGGATGCTCATTAATATGTTTACATTTCACCCCAATATTGTTTTTATTGGGGATTATACTTACAGCATGACAGTTTGAAATCTCTTTCTAATAATCTATGAAGCACAAACATAGATATAAACATGACATAACAACTCTTGAAAAAAAAAAGGAAATGGCATAGCAGAGATACCATAATTAGTTATTTATTTAATATATATTTTTAGGTAGTTGTATTTATTTATAAGCATACTTTGTGGTTATTTATAAGTTTTCAAAATTAAAATTAAAGGATTTTTTTTTAAATAAATTTTTTTTCTTCCAACATAATGAGAACACAAATTCAAAAGTGTCTCAGGCATGTCAGAAGCAAAAACATGTCCGACATGGACATGCGAGGAGTTTGAAGCCTCCATGCTTTAGCCAAGAATTATCTTATATATTCCATATATTTTATTTTTGCCTCCATGCTTTAGCCAAGAATTATCTTATATATTCCATATATTTTATTTTTCTCACAATATGTAGACCTATTATATAACTACATTAGATACCTTTTTATGAGACATATAAATCTCATAATTTTGCCGAGTGCATAATATACATTCTTTTCACCCTTTGGCCATAGCCATAAATCCTAACATACATGACTTCCAAAGAATAAATCCAAGTTCAACACTACATCTTCAACTAGCATCTTTACATGCTTTGAGTTTCCCATATATAGTTGAGTCCATTGTGAAAAAAAAAAAAAAAAAAAATTTATGATTTTGTTGCTAGCACCAATTATGTGCATGATGTGAATCACTCTAGAATTCACACTAGAGGTTCAACCAAAAAGCTTCTTTTCCATGATGATGATGAGATTTATGTTGGGAACTCTAAAGATAAAAGGAAGTGGAAAGGGATCACATTGTTGACTCTTTCTTTTGTGGCTTTTGAAAGTCATAAGATGGAAATTTAAAGGTGGTTTTGTTTGTTTGTTTCTTGTCATTCAAAACCCTGACCCCCACCACTTAGAGTGTGACAATATGAAGTGCCACTCACTCTCACAATTCACAAAACCTTAACCTTTACCTTCTATAATTCTCCTTTTTTTGTTTCCCAACTTTTTTCGTCTTCTTCTTTTTAAAATCTTTTGAATGGAACAAGAACCGACCCACCGACTGATAAGGGTTTCTCAAATACTCGACTAATGAGGCCAGCCAACCCAAGCTGTCCTGCCAATGGCCCATTGCCATTATCTTACGGTTTTGTGATTTGTATGGCTGATTTGGTTAAGCATTATAGATAAGCAACAAAAAATGGTGAAGCATAGGAGATTATTATCATTATCTTTGTCATTTTTTAATACACTGAGTAATTACTCAATACTTCAGAAATAATACGCTTTCTTTTAATGTAATAGTGAGTTGTTAATTAAATTAATGATAAGATTTATTATTCATGCGAAAGGAAAAAACGTAGGAAAGAACGTTATTCCAGACATATTGAATAAATTTTTTTTTTCTTTCTAAAGATGGCATTGAAACACCCAATGAAAAAGCTTTTCTTGAGGAGGGCATTATCAAATAGAAAAGGAATCTTAGGGGGGTTTTATAATTGGAAGTTCATGATCAACTTACATAATGGAAAAAGAAAGGAAAGAACTAAGAAGGAATTGAAGGGAGAAAAAAAAACACAAGTATATTCCACCACTTGGACAGTTTTAATAGTTACTACAACTTACTAGTCTTGCTTGTTCTTGTTCTTTTTTTTTTTTTTTTTTTTTTTTTTTTTTTAAAGATGAGCTAGGAAGAGGTAGTAGGGTGTTTAATAAAGTTGGACTGACAAGGGAATATATATTGGCAATTTGGCATTATGCACTGAATATTAGTGTGATAACTTTGACTTAACGCAAGATACTCTTAAGTTGTTTTTAAAAAAAAGACTCATAGCGGTATAAATTAATGCACGGCTATGGATCAGAAGAAAGGAATAATGCTAATGATTTTCAACTAGCTATTTCCATTTTGCTACAATTTCATATGTATATATTCAATCTAATCCAGAAAAGGTATATGCCTCTTATACTTATAGAAAAGATAGAAGATTTAACATTCTCTGTGTTAGCACATAAAAAAGTTCTAATTGTTGCATTTTAATTTTCAACCCAACAGTTGGATAGGAGTATGAAAATACTAGGAATGCCTAAGATAAATTAAACTATCAAAATAAACTTCCATACAAAGTGATAAAAAATATATATATATATATTCATATTCATATGTTTTATTTTTATTTATTTTTTTGCTCGATAAAAAGGGGTCTCTAATATGGACTTATTGAATATTGACCCTACGCCATGTGATGATAAGGGCAAAATATTACATGTACCACTGAGGCCTTTATAGAGTTATTGTTGTGGACATAACACATTTGTTGAAGCGCTACTACTTGAGCCATTTAACTCCTATCAAGTGTGCGTTTGGATTGAAATGAAAAATTAAAATTATTTTACTATTCAACTTATTTTTGTTACTATTTATGGGCCCCACTGTACTTTTTGACACTATTCATGGGTTTCACTGTACCATTTCAACTAACTTTTACTTTTATCTACAGTACTTTCAGTAATAATTTTTCAATTTCAGCAAAATAAGCGGTATCTAAACACACCTTTAAGTATCATGTGAATCGATACGAGAACTCATACTACTAAATCACGCCTTGACATATGTTTTTATTGGGTTGAGAAATTTGGTTCTTTCTGTATAATTCTTCGTTCTTACAAACAGGAAAATAAGGAAAAGGAAGTAATGAACAAGATGATATTAGAAAATGAAGTCATAATCAGTAATTCAGTGTATTTGTTTTTATTTTCTATAGATGATGTCAATTGACACTGTCCAAATGGCAAAAGTATAAGTCATCGCTTGAATAAGAAGTGCGGCAAAGCATAACGGTCTCCTATAAAGGATTAAAGGGTAGAGCTAGCATGACAGGTGGTTGTCCATTTGTCATTTTGACAGTCCATTGCCCTTTGAGATATTAGTCTTCCACATAAGGCTCGATTCTTTGGAAACACCCGGGTGTTGGGATCAATAGATTTAAAGGAAGTGCCGAATATTTGCAAGTGTTAAGTTTCATTCACCACAGCATCGGTTCATAGAGTTTTCTGAATGTCTCATAAGTAAAGAGTAATATAATCTATTCAAATGTTGAGATGAATTTCTTGTATATGTATAAATCTAAAAAAACTATATAAAAGAGAAGGAAGGATTTGGGATCGAACCAATAAGTTTGGAGTGAGGAAATTAGATAAAAGCAAAATTATGGGAGTAAGGAACTTAAAGGGATAAAATTAAAGTTGTCAATACTGTACAATGACTGCTTTGCTTTAATCAAGAGAAGAAAATATTTTGGTACCAATTAATACTAATATATCGTTTTGAGTTTATATATGTGTGTGTAAATTTTTTATTTATTTAAACACATAAGTTAAATTTCACATATTTTATAAGATCAATATAGTAAGTTAAATTTCTCTCTCTATTGTGTGTGTTTGTTTCTTAAAAAAAAAAGAAAAGCCAAATAACATCTTTTTTTAACTTTTTTTTTTTTTTTAAAATTATCTTTCTTCTTGTACCAATTGAAACACTTGCAGTACATCCTATATGGTCATTGGTCAATATAGGCCTATATATATATAATGAATAAATTATAAAGGAAGAATAATTAATGCATATTTTTCTCTAATGTGTTTAGGATTTTTTTTTTTTTGAGAAAAAATGTTTAGGAATTCATGATAGAAGAGAAGGCAAGAAAAGAAAACAAATGTATGTTTTTACTTATTATGCTCTCTATGTGTGTATGTGTTTGTGTTTTTAAGAAATGAAAATAAATACGTGCTTTCTTCTTAATTAATGATGGAATGAATCTACCCTTTCCTCTTTTTTTTTTTCTTTTTTTTTTGAGAAGAAAATCTTTCCACGGTTTGAACAAATTTGGTTTGTAACTTTGTCTCTAAGGGTTTAGATCTCTCCCCATCTATACTGCATTGTGTGTGTCTATATATATATATATATATATATATAGTTTTCTAATTATACATGTAATTATTTTATTTTAGCAATAAAATTTTCTGCCATTGTCTAAAAAATAAGTTTCTAAATATATGCTATTTTTTCCCATGCATATTTTCATAAAATCTATTTTTAAATGATATGTGTTAATTAAAATTGACTTTGATTGCCAAAAGCCTCGTAAATCAAGGACATGATATGACTTGGTCTCCCTTACTAAAATATGTGTTGCAATTTATTTATTAAAAAAAAAAAATCGATGATTCTCATGGAATGATTTTTTTTTTTTTTTTGTGGAGAAAAGGAATGATATTTTTTAAGTAGATTATATAACTCTTTTTTGTTAAACTCATAAAATGATCAAATTGTAACAATTTTAAAATAATATTGTAAACATTTTATGCACATAACATGGTAGAGTTAAACTTGAAAATAATATTAAATTGACCCTCACAGGGTTACCTAGGTGATTGGCTCATTAGTTTAGGACGTGACGTAATTATAAACCCAAAGGTCTCAAGTATGGGTGTGCATAAGTCAAGTTGTAGTGTTTTTTCATTAAGAAATTCCTAACACAATCCAACTCAACCCATCACGTGTGTAGAAACCAACCTATCCCAACCTACATGGGTTAAGTTGGGTCAATTTCATCAGCTTGGTTGGTTGGATAAACACCCCTTGTCTCATGCTTAATCCACCACACTATCCATCTATAAGTTTTTCCAGCGTCTCATGGATAGGTAGTAGAATAGTCTAACCAAAGGTTTGAACATCACTTTTTTATACGAAAACAAGATCAAATTTTGGAGATAATAATTACTCATACACTAATTTTTATAGAAATTAAAAGATTATTACATAAAAATGTTTAGCTCGTTTTATCATTAGCTTATCACTTTCAAAAGGTGACTGTCATTTTTTTTTTCTTCTTTCTCTTCAATTAAAAATCTAATTAGTGTTATTTTCATTTTTTTTCTACCCTCATTTTCTTTTATAGTTTTTAACCTTAATTTGAGATATAAAGAGATAGTATTAGCATCTAATAATAATAATAATAATAATAATAATAATAATTATGGGTGCAATTTTCACCTTAGGCCAAGGGCTGACCTTGTAGCCTTTTTGGCTTGACATGCTATCCCACATTGAAGAGAACTTCCCCCATTTTCTGCCTTATAAGCTGTGAAGCGAAGGAGTAGTGTACCATCAGTTATTATAGTTGAAAATTGCACCCACAATAATAATAATAATAATATAAAAGTGAAATAAAAAAGACATAAAAATGTAGAAAGTAAAAAAGAAAACCAAAAATAAAATAAAACAAATAAAAAGGGTGGGAGAGGCTTCTCACAGGGAGGATTTGTAGCTTCATAGCAGTGGTTGTACAACTTGTACTGATGTCATATTTATATATAGTTGCAATAGGACTTTTGGTGTCATTTATTTACTATTTTTAAAACTACACATCTTTTTTAGTTTAAATTAAATTGTCCAAAAAATAAAAATTAAAGAAAAAATTTTAGTTTGACAAATGGTTAAAAGAAAAATTGGAATAAAATAAAAGAAAAATGGTAAAATACTCAAACTGAAAAAAAAAAAAAATAAATATATCTAACTCCCTACACCACATTTTATCCCTACCAAAAATTTCAAAAATATTTTACATCTAACAGTTACTTATTTTGAACAAAAGTGGATTACACAAAGGAATTAATAAATAAATAAACCTTAATCATGCATATAGCATGTGCATGAGGAATTGAAAGTGATTCTTCCAAAAACAACCTTATTACTAAATGAGAATGAATTAATAATAAGACAAATTAAGGATATAAAGAGAAATTGAGAAATTTAAAAATTTCCATCAATTTGACTCCACTAAGAACTCCACACATGAAAAAAAGTCATATACCCAAAATAAAATATTTAATTAAAAAAGGATAAATAAAAAATTCAAATTCCATCAAAACTAGAATACATGTTATATATATATATATATTAAAGAATAACTATACAATAGAATTTTAACTTATGGCGTCCGCTCATTGATAATTGTTCATTATTATCACACAAATACACCAATTGGTTTGGCTTTAGGTGGAGTTTGAACATGAAATTTTTTATTCAATAACAAGATACATTACCAATTTATACAAAACTATAACTACTTGCAATTACAATTTAAAAAATATTAATTTTTTTATTAAAAAAAGAAATGTCTCTAAGCATGCGCACGATTTGTGTGAAGATACTAGTATGTATGTATTATTATTTTAATCTTTTATTACTCATTGGATGCTAGGTTTGAAAATTTTATTTTGCATCAATAATTTCAAATGCAATAAAAGGAGGTGAATTGTAATGGCTTTATACCTAACATTGATTCAAAGACCAAAATGCAAAAACAACCCCCTGGGGTTTGGGGTTAGTTGCAAATTGACTCCTTAGGGTTTCAATTCTTTCTTATAACACCTTAATTTTTTTTTTTTAAGGAAAAACACCTTAAGGTTTTTATATTCACAAATTAATCCCTATGAATTATAAAAAAATTATTTTAAAAATAAAATTAATAAATATTTAAAAAAATTAAAATCATTTGAAAAAATAAAAAATTAATATAAACATATAAAAGTATTAAAAACTCTCTCTCTCTCTCTCTCTCTCTCTCTCAAACCTCTATGGCTAAGTCCCAAGCTCTGTCTTCTCCGTCGAATGTCGTTGATCACCATCTTCGAGCCTGCATCTTAAATATCATTAGCTTGTTAAAGCCAGCCCAGCTAGGACCAATACAACTGACCTTCCCACTCATAGTTCGTTGCAAGCAAGCAACCTCTCTCCGTCTTTATCACTTTCTCACATCTATTCTCGTTTAATCCCACAACTCTTTCTCTATATCCTTCTTCTTTTCTTCTTTCAAATTCTCTTCAATCTCTAGCCTTTTTTTTTCCTTCCTACTTCGTAATAGATTCTTAAATCGAAGTCCCACTAATTTCATCTAAAAAAATGGTACCAATTTTATTCTTAAATTAGTTTTATATTAAAAAAAAAAAAAAAAATAAATAAATAAAAAAACCTTAGGAAGTCAATTTAGAACTTACCCAAACCCTCTTTTTGTATTTTGGCCTAAAATTAAATCACGTATTATAAATAGAGATTAAATTCTGTAAGGACGTGGTGTAAAACTCATGTTTTACCCTTCCAATCATAATATACCACATCATATTAGTACATATTTAAGAATAAATATAACCATTCTCAATCAATTCTAATACTTATATATAAATCTAAGCAAATTGAGAGTTTATTGAGATGTTATTAGGAGTGGTAGGATGTATTCAATTTGAGATTAAATTCTATAAGGATAGGGTGTAAAACCCATGTTTTACACAATTCAATAAGTGATTGCCACATTAACATTTTATTTAAAATTCAATACATCCTACCACACTTAATAACATCTCGATAAATTCCCAATTTGGTTGGATTTATATATAGGTATTAGAATTAATTGAGTGTGATTGTGTTTATTCTTAAATATGTGATAAGATGATGTGGCATGTTGGGATTGGAAGAGTAAAATATGAATTTTACATTACGTCCTTATAGAATTTAATCTTATTGAATTTTAAGTAAAATGCTAATGTGACAATCTCTTATTGGATGGTGTAAAATATGAGTTTTACACCTCATTCTTACTGAATTCGAACTCTTATAAATATGGGTTTTTTTTTTTTTTTTTTGAGAAACATAAATATGGGTACTTTCTATTTTAAAGTCAGACAATATAGATTGGTATACTAATGTATGTACTAAGATAAAAAAGGCGGGGGGGGGGGGGGGGAATGGAATACAAATATCTTATACCATTTTTTTTTTGTAACACTTTATGTTCCATCAATCACAACTTGTCATATATTGATTTTTTTTTTTCCATTTTAAACTTTTGTTATTTTATAAAAAAAGTAAAATCAGTACATGACAAGTTGTGATTTGTAGAATATAAAGTGGTGCACAATAAATTGTACGTAGGATATGCATTAGAGAAGATGTAGTAGTAGCAAAAACTAAGATCTTGCATCTTTAATAATAATTTATTGCTCTTCTTTTTAACACAACTAGTATTTATTACTTCAGCCAAAAAAAAAAAAAAAAAGGTATTTAGTACTATTCATAAATAAAAAATAGTATTTAGTGCTATTTGTTTTTGGTAAGATAATTTCTTATAGAAGTCCAAACCAGATTGTCAGGATTACAACCACCCTTTATGCCAGCTCTACCTGGATACCAACAGACCGTCATGCTAGCCTTGCTCCTTAAAAAGGGATGTACTCATTCTTTTCCATTTGAGGATTGAGCACCAAACTGTCTACATTTTCTTTTTCTTTTTTTCATACAAAAAATATTAAATTTATTATAAAATATCTTATTTTTATGGACATTATAAAATACTTATAAATAAACATGACAATTAATATAATTGATATTACATTAATAACATACAATAAATACAGTTTTAAATTTTATTTATTTCATGTTTGAATGTTTACATCTTAATTTATAAAATTTATGTAGACAAAAAAATTGTACTATACTTAACAATTCAGCATTAATGAAATTCACTCTTTTGATGGGAAAATTATTAGGTACTCCCGGAATACCATAAATACGTACTCCTCCCTCTCACATAAATGGTGGGTCCCACCATGAATTTAATTAGTGGGACCCACCATTCATGTGAGAGGAGGGAGTACGCATTTATGGTACTTCGGAAGTATACAATAATTTTCCCTTTTGATGTTCATATTTTGTAGTAGTTAATGAGATCACACATTAATGAAATTCAGCATTCTAGCTCAATTAATTTTAATAAAATCAGAACTTCGAGTAAATGTCTAAAACACCCTCAAATGTTCAATAAAGGAAAAAAATAAAAAATATACAAAAAATGAGACTTATGTCATTTACTACAAAATTTAATGAATTTGACCAAAAGTCTCCATATATTTTTCTCTAGGCCTGCCTGAGAAGGATACCTTGGGTCACGCTTAAACCAAACAAAAAATTTGCTCTCTCAGCAAAAGCAGTGATTCTGCTTTTTCTCACAATGACCTTTTCCAGATTTCCAACACACAAATGGAAAAATCATCATGAAAATTGGATACATCTTTAAAAGCTATGAAATTAAAGTCATTAAATGTCTTTTTTTTTTAATAAAAATTATTTTTTTAATCTGTACAGTTTATGCAGATCTATATTAGTGAAGCTATATGACATTCACACTTCTATCTATCAAAAAAAAAAAAAAAAAAAAAAAGGGACAGTGGCAGATATAAGAGAGTTGGTTTTTTTTTTTTTTTTTACATGAACTGTACAACTTACAATTCTAGAAATGAGAGGTGGAAGTTACTTTTCTATTAGTAAAATGCACAGGTTGATCAACTTCTTTTGACAATGACTTTCTAATATACTATTAGGCAAAAGTGAATGGTGGAACAGTATACTAGAACCACCTATTAACATCAATGCTTTTTTTCTTCTAGCAAAAAAACACATTCTAGTACAAAAACCATAATAATCCCAAAAGAAAAAAAAAAATACTAACAAAAGATAAACAACAAAAAAAATGAAGCAAATTGTAAATAAATATGTGGTTCCTCCATTAATAGATGCTCTAAAAATCAGTTGTTACAGAAACAGAACATAATTCCGAGAAAAGAATTACAGTTAGATCAAAGAAGAATAACAAGTAATATGCTATATAATTAAGTAGAACTTTCATTCTTTTTTTTAACCCAATTTTCAAGACAAGTTTGACATAGTACTAGATCCAAGGATACCCGAAAAAAAAGACCAAAACTTTACCTTGGGATCAATCTATTTTGTTGTGCAGAAATTTCTTTCTTTTTTTTTTCTTTTTTTTTTTCAATGCTGAACTTCATTCATCTTCATCGCCTAATGGGGTTCACAATTTCTGCATCAGAAACCGCTGAGAGCTCGATTTGACTAATGTCATCATCGTCCATTGGAGCTGGAAGATTAAGATCTATCAAAGTTTGTCCAAGCTTGGTTGAAGCTCTAACAGAAGTTGGTGTTGAAGTTGAACCAGTTACATGGGTTCTCTTGTGTCCACCCAGAGCTTGTCCTGACGAGAACACTCTAAAACAAACTGGGCATTCGTGAATCTTTTTCTCTGGAGTACCCACATTTTGGTGCTCCAATTTGGGCTCATAATTATTAGCTGGAGTTGTAGTACTAGAAAGCAACTTGATCTTCTTGTGACTCGCTCTGTGTCCACCTAGTGCTTGATAAGATCGAAAAGTTTTCTTACATGTCTCGCACTTGAATTTGCCACGCGTTCGAGTCGTTGTCTTTGACAATTTGATCGGCTCCTCGGACTCATCGCTCTCCACAGCTTCGTCTTCTTCTTGTTCTTGCTCTTGTTCTTCTTCTTCTTCTTCTTCTTCTTCGTCTTCTTCAACATCATCATCTTCGTTGTCTTCTTCGTTGTTATCCTGTGGTTGTTGTTGTTCTTGTTTCTTCCATTTGTCTCTTGAAAGCATCATGAGGCAAAAGGCAACATCTTCTTCTGCGGTGGTATCGGAGATCGAACTCACTGGCTCAGGCTCAGCCCATGATGATTGATCAGCAGCGACAGCTTTGTACTTGAATTTCAGCTGCTTCTTCATGGCCTCAGCTTGTTCTTGAATTCTCTGGTGATGGTACTGATGGTGGAAGCTTTGGTCCAAAGTCCGAGTCCTCTTGGATCGTTTCCGAGTTGGGTTCTTCGAAGACTCTGTCTCGCTCTCTCTGTCTTGAAGAACCACAGACCCAGCATCAACAGCAAAAGAGAATTCAGGATCTACCAAGCGAATGCTTCTCTTTGGGTTCTCTCTTAGCCCATAGATACCCTTCTCATCATCATCATCATCATCTTCTGAAGAAGAGGAAGATGATAAAGAAGCTGACACAGTCCCACTGAGTTGGTTTTGTGGTGGCTGTTGTGGTTGTGGTTGTAGTGGTGGTGGTGGTGGTGGTAGTGGTGATTCTGGCTTTTGAACAATTGGAAGATTCAACATGTGAGACCTCATGTGACCCCCCAAAGCTCTACCATTAGAGAAGCTCCTCAAGCATAGTCTACACTTGTGCTTCTCCATATGTGTTTTTAAAAAACAAAGCCCAAAACCCCAAAAAAACAGAGCAAGAAAACAGAGCAAAAACAGAGAGTTTATATCATCATAGGCCTATTTGTCTCTCTGAAAAGCTTGTCTTGTGAAAACTGAAAACTCTCTCTGCCTCTCTCTCTTTTTATTTTTCTATGTGTGTGTAAGAGAGAGAGAGTAGAAACTTAAAAAGGAGTAGGTGACAAGCATTCCTCCACCAAGTGATATATACAAAGATACAAAAAAATTAATTCCAAACTAAAAATAAAAAACAAAAAGGAAAAATCTAAAATTGGATTTTCTTCTGATTTGGGAGTGATCTTTTTTCATTAAAACGGCACATAAAAAAAAATTATAAAAAAAAAAAAATTTCAAAAAATTTAAAGCTTAATGCATGAAAGAGAGAAATGAAAGACATGTAACATGCGGGCCTTGCCCGTTTCTGGTATTTATTCCCAATCCCATCTCTTTCTCTCTCTTTTTTATTTTTCTATCTCTTTTTTTTCTAATTTCCCAAATTACCCTTCCTCCCACACTCTTCAAATGAATCAAAATTAATAAGTGCTTTGGTTTCAACTTTATCCAAACTTATTTAATTTACTTGTTCATGTTCAATTTTTTTTCTAGATACAACTGTACTTTCTGGTTACTTTTAGTAATCAAAATAATCGGTAATAAATTGACAAATAAACCAATCAAAATGCATACTTTAGTATGTTTGTGCTCTAGAAACAAATGGGTTTTCCAAATTTTTTTTTTAAAAAAATTTAGTTTTAGCTTTTAAATGTAGTAAAAGAAAAAAAAATTGGGGTAAGTAAATGTAGTAGTAAACATTTATTAATTTGTAAATATATATTTGTGAAACTTTTTACAAGGGTATTTTAGGAAATTCATAAGGGTGCCAGAATAAACCGGTGGTTTGCTTGTACAAGTCAAGGAAACTGCTGGGTTTGTTGTAACGACGAAGCAGAATGAAAACCCCACAAATGGGTGTGTATAATGTATATCAAAGAAACGACCCCACTTAGGCTAACCTCACATCACTGTGACTTTAGCATTAATAACAGGCAATCATTACCCAATTACATCAGTGCACGTTACCCTCATGTCCACCTGGCATCTCCTCGGCCAATAGTTTTGTAAACAATACACTTTGGTACAGTTACTTTTATATTTAAAAAAAAAAAAAAATTCACATCAATAAAACCTGAATCAGTTTTTTTTGCTTATTTATTTATTTCACAGATTCTGTTACCTTTTTGCCGGTGATATTACAGCCAACTGTCAGTGTTGGTAGCTTTAGCATGCCGGCTTGTCCTTAAATATAAATATATATATTTTAAATTTTTATCTACAAGTTTTTAATAGTGATAATTAGTAAATTAAGTTACTAAAATTGTAATTAAATTGGTATTTTTTTTTTTGCAATTTGCTTAATTTGGGGTTATTACTATTATTTGTTTTTTTTGTCCCCTTTAATTTTGGATCTTTGGTTGAAATGTGAGAAGGAAATGAAGGGTGGGAAATGAGTGAGAAACTAACCTCTTCCCTTTGAGAATGGAGTTTTCTATTCTAATGGGGAAGTAAATGCCGTTTTGTTAGGGGCTGGTAGACCCAGTCCTATAGTCCTATAGTGCTTCCTTACCCCCCAACCCCTATTTGATTCTTCTAAATGAGCAAAGTCCATGTGGGTTAATAAATTACACATCTCTTAGACTAAACCTCTAACCACTACATTTTGTTGAGAGTGCCATATCAACAACAGCATCTAAATATCTAATTGGTCTTCACAATTTGCTTTGTGTCTTCTTCTTTCTCTTTCTTCTCCCCCCCCCCCCCCCCCTCTTTTTCATTTCTTTATAACATGTTGTCTTTTCGTCTTAAAAGAAAATTTATAATCTTTTAAAGTCGAGCGTAAGGCGTGAGATATTTAAAAATTAAGTAAATACCACGTGTTGCACATCTGATAGGAAATTGGAGTGAATGCTTTTCCTGTAAGTTATAAATGAAAGAAAACTTTAGTGTGCATTTGGACTAGTTCTTTTTTTTTTTTTTTTCCATTACCTAATTAGCTTATGTACAATTTTTTAGTCTTGTTAATTTGAAGTACAATTGTACTCCCGTTAACTTTTAGCAAACAAAATAATAAGTTTTTTTCAAGCAAATGGTTGATTCGAACCCACTTTAATGTATGTAAATAATCAAGAGAAATACCAAAGAAAGTTGCCGATCCTGCAAGAATCAGGCTGTCCATCTATATATTTAGAAGATATTGTGTATAACATTAGAAGAAACTCACTCTGTGTCTATATCTGTTAGGGTAAAATATAAAATCAATGAGATTTACTAATAAACTAATTAAAGTCTTACCATCACTTACCTTTAACTCCAAAAAAAAAAAAAAAAAAAAAAAACCTTAAAGTTTTACAAACCAAGTGTCTTTTGCTCATTTCACGATCCAAATTAAATGGTATAAATATTAAATGTGTACAAAGTACTACATCGTTTAAATTTTGAAATTATGATACCATTTACACCTTTAGATACAAAAACCAAAATCTTGACCATAACAAATGGATAATCTCCAATTCTCTTAAATTGAATAGGATTTTAATTAAGAGCACTATGGCTTCATGCCATTGCCTAGTTCTCCCATAGAAGATTGAAGAGAACCTAAGTTTAAATTTCTCTTCTTCTCATTTGTTGGGAGCAAAAAAAAAAAAAAAAAAAATAATAATAATAATAATAATAAATAAATAAATAAACTGAAAGTCTTAGAACAAGTGTAATTTTTTAGTCAATGAGTTTTTGTTTTTATTTGAAAATTTAATAATTATGATAATGAGGAGAGAGGGATTTGAACTCTGGACGTTTGGGTTGGATACACTAAGAAGTACCAATCAAATTACAAGGCTTTTGAATAGTCATGAACTTTATCATTGTGGTTAACACCCATTAAAAATTAAACTTCAAGATCGCTCTCTTTCTTAAATGCCATTACGCTTGAATTAAAACAACAATAACACTTATTGGGCTCATTTGATAGGTTAAGTACAAAGTATCAAACTCCTTTATTGATTTATTGTTGCACTTGCAGAGTTTGTATGACATTAGGTTTATAGAATGGTGTATTCCTATTATCCCAAATTGGCTTTGTAGCTAGACAATTAGCCTAATTAAGGTACCATATTTCACTTGATCATGTGTTCATGTGAGGTTGAATGATAAAATGAATACATATTTGATTTCTTCTTTTTTGGGGAGAACGTTGATTCCTTTAGTTGAAGCAAAAATCAGTGTAATTTTGCCACTTACTCTTTTTTCTCCATTCAAAATCAAATGTGATGATGCATTTTGATCAAGGGTACGACTCTCAATTCATAGATAC